>OY776302.1:31594599-31804522 GCA_963675345.1 Trididemnum clinides | reverse complement strand
AAGCACAATTTAAAAAATTACATTAATTAAAAAATCAACCATTATGACATCACAAATGCATTGTAGATTGTTTTTTGGACACTGCACAAAATGGCATGCTATACGCTTTCCAAAAATGTAAACATCAATTATTTTTGTCAACGCGTTTGATTTCTATTAAATTTTCAAATTAAATTTTCACAAAGAACTGCAAATGCATCCGTACAAGATTATGTTGACACAAGAACTAAGCGAAAATGACTTTAAAACCCGAAGAGCTTTGTGTTTGGAAATTCAACAAAATGTTTGTATGGATGCTTTGGTGCTATACAGCGATGAGGCTCATTTTCACTTGTGTGGTACCTTTAACAAGCAAAACTTTCACTACTGGGCTGAATCTAACCCTCGTTCACTGCATGAACGTCTGTTGCATTGTCCCAGAGTGACGGTGTGGTGTGCAATAGCAAGGTTTGGCATATGGGGTCCGTATTTCTTTGAAGAAGAAAATGTTGTGGCAACTGTAAATTCTGATCAATATTGGAATATGCTAGAGAATTTTTGAAACCAAGATTGAACGAGCGTGAAGATCAACACCAACTTTGGTTTCAACAGGATGGAGCAACAGCCCACACTTCCCGAAATGCAATAAAGACTTTGAAAGAAATGTTCCCTAATCATTTGATTTCCATGCGTGGTGACATTGGCTGGCCACCAAGATCACCTGACTTGAATCCATGCAATTATTTTCTCTGGGGTTACCTGAAATCGAAAGTGTACACTCAACGCCCACGATCAGTAGAAGAGTTAAAAGACACAATACGACATAAAATTGCTGCCATAACACCCATGATGATCAACCGAGTAATCAACAACTTTCATAAGCATGTTAACCTCTGCGTAAACAATCACGGCAAGCACCTAACTGATTTAATTTTTAAAACCTAATAAAATGCATCGTTGTTATTTTGTTATTTTACGTTTTTATTTAAAAATGTTGTCGTGTTTGATTTTTAGTGCTATTTTGGTTTTTATTTTGCATTAATATAATTGTTATTTTGCATTTAAAAAGCACTTTGCTTACAAAATGCCATAATTTTCAACATCAACTATTATTACGTCACAAAATGTAGTGTTCATGTTTCACGTATTCCACACAAAATGGCATGCTGTACGCTTTCCAAAAATGTGAACATTTCCTGTTTTCGTCAACAGGCTTGATTTTTATTAAACTTTCAAATGTGTCAGGTCTTTTTGGCGCACCCTGTATGATGATAACACTGTGCAACAAATTTGAAGTGAAAAAAAAGTACAAGACATATAAGACCTGTTTCGGTGTAATAAAAGTATGCTGATTCCAAATCTGACATTTATTTCTCTAGATTAGGTACCATTTTCATGTACTTTATTATTATATTATTTATTAAAAAAACACCGAATTCACCAGTTTAAACAACTTTTGTCCTCTTAACTCTCTTGTGTAGAGTGTCATCATTCTTTTTAAATTCCAGCAGTAGTCTGCCAACATACCAGTATTCCATTTTCTTTTAAAACGTTTTTCCATTAATGAAATATCTTGATGGAACCTTTCGCCATGTTCATCACTCACATGGCCAAGATTCTCAGCAAAAAAATCCAAATGAGAGTGGAGCACATGAACTTTTAGAGACATGTTACATCCCATATCATGAAAATGACGCAGTAGATCATTCACAACTTGCACATAGTCTTCTGAACGATGTTTTCCCAGGAAGTTATCACAAACTTTCTTGAATGACTCAAAGGCACATTTTTCTTTTCTCGTGAGATGTGTGTCAAAAGTTTCATCAAGAACAATTTTTCGAATTTGGGGACCTATGAAGATACCTTCTTTTATTTTAGCTCGACTTAATGAAGGAAACTTTTCTGCAAGATATGCAAATGCCAAGGAATCCTTGTCTAGTGCTTTCACAAACTGCTTGAACAAACCGAGTTTAATATGCAAAGGTGGTAAATGGATTCTATCACTTTGCAGAAGTGGTTTATGTTTGATGTTATGTTTTCCTTGCTCAATTTCATCTCTAGCGGGCCAGTGCTTGCGTACATAGTGTTCAGCTCTTGCTCTAGAGTCCCATAAGCACAAGAAGCAACAAAATTTAGTATAGCCTGGCTGAAGGCCAGTGAGCATGGCTATAACCTTGAAATCTGCACAAACATGCCATTTATGGACTTCATACTGTATGCTTGTTAAAATTGTTTTTAAATTTTCATATGATTATTTCATGGTTGTTCTGTAAGCTATAGGAACAGATGGCAGGGTGTTCCCATTGTGAAGCAAAACAGCTTTTATGCTTTCCTTGGATGCATCTAAGAAAAGTCGCCAGTTGGTGTTATCATATGGTATTTCCAGTTGTTCAAAAAGTCCAACAATGTCATTGCAGAAGCATAAATCATCTTTCAAAGTGAACAAAACATGCAAGTTTTGTGCACGTTTTCTGTACAATGTTATTTTCACACCTTTTCTAAGAAGATTTCGTTCTTTAAGCCTTGATGCAAGAAGTTCACTTTTGTCTTTGGTTAAACAAAGATCTCTGCATAAGTCGTTTAGAGCATCTTGAGAAAATAGTATTGGTTTATTATTGCTTTCTGAATTAGAAAATTCTACTGTTTCATCACTGTAATGTTCATCCCCACTGCTTGAACTCCACATTTCCTGATCAGGGGGTTTTGGTACAGGTAATTCTTTTGAGTGCTCAACTGGGCGCATTGCTGATTGCAAATTTGGGTGAACAATGTGTTTCTTTTTTTTGGTGTTGTACAGCCCGTATAGTCTTGCTGACAAAAATAGCAATCATTAGAATGATCTTTCTGCTCTCGCCAAATCATTGGCACACCAAACTTCATGTGAACATTCTTTTTTGCATACCATGCGCTCAATGTTTTCACACATGTAAGACAACAAGAATGAGGAGCCCATGACTTGTCTTGGTCTCCTATATCACAATGAAAGTACGCCTTGTACAATTTCTTGATATGGCTGGTAATGCTGCGCCTTTCTTTAGCAAATGTTAATTCGCCACATATGTAGGAGAATTTGCTTGGATCATTTTTGCACTGTCTTGAAGTCATCGTCAAAGCCTATACTACATCTAAAGAATAAAGACAATTATCAAATAAAGGTTCTGAGGCATAGCCTATTAATGGCTGCACAGAGAACTCATGTGGGGCAACTCGAGAGATTCCTGCTGCTGTTGCGAAGTGCTGAGGTAGGCAATTTCGGCTGATATGTCCATGCATTAAACATGCAAATATAGACGAATGGTTACCAAAACAACCATTGAAGGTCAATCTGCCTTAGCTAACTTTTATTTTGAAGAAAGCATGTTAGTAAGAAAACTAAACTTTTTGTTGCTGCTTTTTTCACCTAATAGGTTTTAGTTTTTTTTCCTTGATTTTTTTAGCCTACATTAAAAAATGCCTTTCTTGACGAATACCATGGCTTTTCGGAAGGTGGTGAACACCAAACTATGTGCTACGGCATTATGTTTTTACTTTTGAAAAAATTAGCCCTTGGTCTAGAAAATATTATGCTAACCAAGCTAGCTCTGTCATCTAGCTCTCTTAAATCTTGAAAAATAGCTCATTTTGGCTGACTATAACACTTGCCTGCCACTCTAGTACTTATGTTACATCTGCACACTAGGCTGGGTCTTTCCAGTAGTAGCAGTGGGGCCTAGCTATGAGTAGTAATTTGTTGCAAACTGGTAAGTCACATAATTCAATAAACTGAAACTAGAAAAGCATAACATTATCTAGTAGTCAGTATCTATTGACGACAGCCAAAACCTCTGAAACTACACGTGGTTTGTCAAAAAACAGCTGCAATAGTGTTTTTTGTACATTATGCTTGAGTGATAAACAGTTTAATATACATAACACAAATTCTATTTGAATAAGAAACACCTGATGAACTTTTGGTTGAGACAGGTAGTTGTGTTTTGCAAATAAATGATTTAATAAATAATGTACATAATATGTGTATATTAAACCGTGTTTTTCTCTTAAGATTTATAATATAATACACATAATATGTGACTGCAAAGTCGTCAGTAACCCATTTTTGACGTTTTTACTGAAATTCACGACTGTGGCAATTTTGCCAAAACTATACCTAATTCAACAAAAAGAAAGCCAGAAATAATGTTTCCTCGCTACTAAGCATACAAAAATTACTGCAGATATCCTGTACTTTTTTTAGTGTTGCACAGTGTAATTGGTATATAGGTATAGTGCAGCATATTGACAAAACTAATAAAGATGTTTTCCTACAATTAATGCATCCCAAAGGACCATCACATTATTTTTACTGGCCCGAAAATGAAGATGTGTGCTGGGTACCATTTCTGCATATTCTGTGTGCAGTCACTCAACCAACACTTGCAAACTCTCTAGGACAGTACCAATTATGTGCACAGTCAACAAAAATAATAAACAATGCTCTTTTATCTCGTAGTAAAAAGAAATTTGTGAATGTTTAAGCTTACCTTTAAAGACAAAATATGATATTTTTAGTAAAGCATTGCACAGTTACAGGTGCACATATTTTGATTTATAGGTACTGCATGTATCTGTATTGAAGTAGTATTTTGACATGATTTCTGCTTGTAAAATATGACTAAACTATGTAATGCACAACGTGTGCATAATTTGATAGATCAACAAAGACTTTCAAAGAACCCCACATGTGTTTAATTGCAACTTTTTATGGGATGGTGTCATTCTGAGGATATTTATCATATGGTAATTTTGTGATACTAAAAAATGCCTGGTGACTTTCTGACACAAAATTTAGTTTGTCTTGTTAAGAAAGCAACATTCAATAAGCCATTAATTTTATTTGTGATTCGAAATCTCATTAAAATTTGCTTTCAAATGATGTGTCACACATGATTGTAACTGGTGGGGATTTCGAGATATTTACAATCAAAAACTACATTCCACATGATTGAGCTCAATGGGGTTCACCAATAACCCCAAGGTTAAAGGTCAAAGGTTACAGTCCAAAAGTTTTGTTTTTAGTGTTTTGGCTAAAGAAGTGTATGTCCAGCAATATCTGAAAATATCATACTAGACGAGTTTTCACTAGCTGAGAAGCATCTTTTCAAAGTTAAACATGTGAATACAAAATTTTTTTCTGCTTCAGTGATCACAAAAAACAGCCAATTTTAATTAGTCATAACTTTTTTTCTAGTCGACCAATTTAAAAATAATTAGTTTTTTGCAATCAGAAAGAGAAGTTTTATCACTCTGTCGAATTTCATCAAAATCTGAGGGGGTGGGTGAAAAAATGCCATTTTTTTGGATCACTTGATGTGGAATGGCCCATAAAGCAACTCTCCAGATTCTCTAAATTTTATTCATCCTATTCTCATTCTTAATGTCACTGCTGCTTCACTTCCACCACTAGCATTCAATCTGTCTCCCAGATAACAAAAACGTCTTAAGTAGTATAGAAGAAACAATCATGCATTAGAGATTCATTTGCTACAAATCAGAGTCAAATATCTTACTGATACGTAACTAAAAAATGGACCAAAAAGTAGCTGGTTTTAGTGCTAATTTTAATTCTGAGGAGAGGTTTATTGGGAAGGATCAGTACTGAAGGAAGGTGTGAAAAAAAGGTCAAGAACCTCTGTGATAGACTTTCAATTTTGCTTATTGTAGCATTTAAACTTTTGAGGGATAATGTAACACATATGTTACATGATTGTAATTATTATGTCATTATGACGTAATAACCATTTTTCTGAAAATCATTGTAATTTTTTTGTTACCTAGGAATTAAAAAATTGTTTCAAATTTTATGAATTAGAATCTTGTGATCCTCAAAGGGTTAAGGTAGCTCAGCAGTCGATTTCTGTATTCAAACTTTGACTGTTGATGGCTGCTATGTTTTACAGCAGCATGTAGGTCTTAAGACTGGCCTTGGTCTTGAGACTGTTTTTTCAAAGTCTTGATCTTGGTTTTAACCTTTAAAAGTTTTGTAGTTTTGAAAGATTTTTTGATCTTAAGACCAAAAGATCTTTGAGATCTCTGTTACACTTTGAAATGTCTTAAGGCTGTGTTTGCTTCTATAGTGATTGTGTTGAATTATTTCAGACTAAAATGTTTTCAAAAAAATTTATGTTGATGAAAATAGAGACGTATTCTTCAGCAGCAGCAAATTCAAGACTTCATTTGGCATTAAAAAAGCATGACTTTTCTCTGGGTGTGATCATTCAAGCATGATATACAAAAGTATATAAGAAGTTCTGCTGAGTGGCATCTTAAGATAGAAAATCTCTTTTTGGCAATTTCCAGGTGCTAATGTGGTGTGGAAAATTAAAAGCTTCTTTTGTGAAGAGCTTTTGTTATTTGGGAGACAGGTTGAATGTTAGCGGTGGAAGTGAAGCAGCCATAACAACAAGAATGAGAATTATATGAATAAGATTTAGAGAACATGCGGGGTTGCTTTATGGAAGATAGTTTTTGTAAAAAATGGAAGAAAGTATTTATCAGAGTTGCATAAGATCAACAATGCTGTATGGGAGTGAGACGTGTCTGAGGGGGAATGAGATGGCAGCTTTGAGAACTGAAAAAGCAATGATGAGAGCAATGTGTGGTATTAAGATGATTGAGAAAAGGAGCCAAGAACTTACGAGTTTGATGGGCTTAAAGAGTACTTTGGATGGACTAGCCAGGGCAAGTGAAGTATGCTGATATGGGCATGTTTTGAGAAGGAATAATGATGAACTTTTGAAAAGAACATTGGATTTTGAAGTGGTGGGAAGAAGAGAGCAGGGTGACCAAATATGATTTAGAAGAGACAAGTGGAGGAGCATACCAATCAAATTGGATTGAAAAAGGAGGATGCCATTGACAGAGCAAAATGGCATGATGGTGGGTACAAACTCTCAAGAAAATGAGGTGAATCCAGTCATCTGCATTAACGCAGACACAACTAGATTTAAAAAAGTGAATCTCTCTCTCGATTTCAAGTGAAATGAAGAGAAAAAGATTGGTTTTTGTTTGTCACCTAATTGACTATTGATTTAAAGGTGCAAATCATCGCAATAAATTATAAGATTTGGGAAAAAGTTGCAAAATCTCTTTTAATCTTATTACATGTTAGCAGTTATAGATTAGCTGATAGGCGTATTTTTAAACTAGCATTAGCACTGGCAGAATTATTTGTTGGCCACACAGAAGTAGACTTTCTGCTACCTTGTTGATTGTCTATGCTGATGTTGCTGAAGCAAGATAAAGGAAATGTCTGAGCCAATTTATTTTCAAATTCTTTGTGCTTGATTGCTTGGTTTTATTGTTTGCTGTGGTGAATAGTGCTGCTTTGTTTCTATGCTTAATAAACAAAAAATGCAGCATTGATTTTAACCTGACCTAATGTGGCAATGCCTGTTTGACTAAAATGCAAAGAATAAGAGTGCAGTAGTTTGATTTGTCGTTTATACCATGACTGGTTTCTCACAGAAGCAGGTAATAAATTTATTAATGCAGTTTATTACAGTAGGTCAAACTATATCCCTTATTTCTACCAATGAATGAAGTAAAGTTGCTTGCGCCAAAATGTACAGCATGATAATTTGTTCATATTTGTTTAAAACAGAAACCGACCATACAATAAGAACTTGAATACCAAAATATTTCTCTAATTGTTAAGAGCTATGGTACCAAATTGCAAGCTGTGATGCAAACATGGTTTGAATGTTATTTAGTGTATTTTGCTCAAACTTAGGTTTTACCAAACAGACTACTGCATATTTTGTGATTTACACCCATTGTATGCAATGAGCTATTCACTTTGTATATCATAGCAAACTAGTAATCATTAACCATACCTATAAAAATATTTTTGATATTTGGCTTTGGAAAAATTATGGCCTTGGTTTTTGTTCATATGTGGTCTTGGTCTTGGCATTTGTCTTGTTGGTCTTATTTTTGCTGCTTGCCATTTTGATTATCTCACTGTTCTGTAGTATCACTTTCTTTCATTTTTCTCTCCTAGCTTATGTTACTTTTGATGCCATGGCACTAGCTATCAACTATAATCAACTCCCTGCTGTCTCCTTTATTGTCTGTACATTTCAGGTTGTGCTGCTTTAATCACTTTGGAAGCTTGGTTTTTTTGGTACACTTGATGTCCTTTGGCAAGCTGCCTGTATGAACTGTTTTTAGGTATGAGACTGCCTTTGGTATCTATACCATAAAGGGCAATTCTGTGTGTGTTTGTTTTAGCTACTCTGAAACTACTGGATGTAAGAGTATCAAACTTGGTGCGACTGATCATTACCCCAGTGTAAGTGCATAACGGCAGTTCATGAGGTCATTATCATGTCACAATCAACTATAATTTTTTTAAAAATTACATTTCTGGACAGAGGAAAATGGTTTTGAGCTTGAACAAAAACCAGTACTCAACTTACCAATTTCAACAAATTCATTTTTTTTGGATTTCACATGACATCCCAATTACCGATTGTAAAATTTGTTTTCTTGATTTACTCAAAAAGTACCCATCATGGTAACATCATTAAACGCTTTTTTGGGGAGATATTAACAAGGTGCTCTTGATAAAAATGAAGCTAAAACAATTCAAGCTGAATTGATGATGCAACAACAGATTTCTCATTTTAGCATTTTAAGCCTTCTAAGCATGCGTTTTCGTATTTTTTCTACTTCAAACTCACTCGATGGTGTCATAACATGTCTGGTGCGATCAGCACAGTCTTTCACTAACAAAGATAATAATATGATGATTTTTCAAAATTGTAACATTTTTACAAATCATTTATTTAAAAAATGATTTGCGACTTTGTTTCCCTACCAACTTTTGATGTTTTTAAACAAATTGAACGTTGTTTCAAGGTAATTTTGATAACAGCTGATTTATATCTTTCCTATTTGTTTTTATGCTAAAAAAACTGAACTTTAACACATGTAGCATAACTTTTTCCTTTCCACAAACGTGGTAAGCTGAGTCAAAATAGGTAAGTTCAACACATAAAGATAGTGAGAAGGTATTAACAATTAAAATCTTTTGAAAGCTTAGTAAATTTGCTTTCCAGTAGTATCTCACTCTAATTAGTTAAGGCTAAGGATTAGTTTTTAATGGCTGATTAGAAATTGGATGCCATACATGATTTTTCATTTTTAATAGAAAAATTTTCCTACTAGATACAAGTAACTAGCAACTTTTATAAAAAGTTAGTTCTTTGGTACATTTTGACCATTTTCCATCAAAAGCATGCTTCTTCACCATTATTTATCTTAGTATTCAAAAAGATTTATGACAAAATGAAGTCTTTTAATAAAGTCTTTGAAATGTAGTCTACCAGTTGAAAACATTCTCAGTTTTAGTGTTTGATCTTCAAACAATTGGAATTTCTAGAAAAACTAAATCCTGTTGACCATTCGTCTTTTTCCATCAAAATTATCAAAAATATTCATTCAAAAATAATGTTTCTGAAATTTTCAATACGTAGCCTACTCCTAGCAAAACATTGGTGACCTCATAGAAAAAAGGGGAGATAAAGATGGCACTGTTATATTTTCTGCCACAAAATTATATTCTCCAGTTTCATATCATTTAAATGTTTAAGCATTTTTCTTTGCATTTTTGTGAAACTGGCACAGCCGGCTGATTTGATATTTTTAACCTTAGCATTACTGATGGGTGGTCTTGCTATTGCAATAATGTAACCTTAGTGCTTCATTTTGGGTTAGTTTGCTCTTTGCATCCCTGCGTTTATGCCAGGACCAAGTAACATGCACACAGCCAGAGGCTTTAGGTTATACAAATAGGTATCAATTACAAAAAAATCATTAGTTTGTGTCAAGAAAAGTAGACCATCTACTTCTACCTAAATCAATACGTATGAAAAAAAAGTCCAACAGCACAGGCATGGTCATGTGCTTTATAATTCATTTTCAACACTAAAAACTCTTCTCGTGTGCTTGTTTTTTCTCCTCATTTATTCTTATTTGCAATTCTAGAGTCAAAGGGGAAAATTATTTGTCAAAAAAAAAATAATCAAGAGTGAAAAGGGAAAAGCTCTAATACAGCGTACTGCTTCATTTTCAACATGTATGAAGGGAAAAAAAGCCACTTAGTCTGCAATTTAATTGACTTGGAGTAGCAGTTAACATGGCTGCAAAATAACTGTCCATATTGACCACATCTTTTGTTTTGACAATTTTTTCAGGAATTTTGACATGTTAAAAAGTTTTAACAGAAAGAAGCCTGTCAAGTTCACGCATGGTGGAATCAACTGAATTAACAAATGATTTCTCTCAACTGATGCAAATTTGAAGAAGCAGGAAAGAGGCATTTATGACTATTAAATGGACTTTAATAGTGAAATATTTGCTGTTTTGTGAAAAGATAGTACTTGATAACATCAAAATGTCTAGTCATCAAGGCACACTACCAGCAGAAAATGCAAAGAGATGGAGCAGGCAAAGCAAGAAATAAGTTACTCTGGATCTGCCGATGTGCATTGCAGATTATAGTGATTGCATAATTAGCATAAAAAATGACCATACTTCATTGTATAGGAGGTAGTAATGCTGAATACTTTTGTGAACATTGTATGTTCTTCAAAAACTGAACAGACTTCCACTGATATAGTGAAACATGCTTTACAAATCCTGTTCGTAAAAGCCTTGATTTGTGAAATGACCTATCAAAAAATTCAGTTCTTGAAAACAACGGCTGCATGCAATTGCAACAAAAGTCAATGTAAATGCAAAGTAGAAGTTTATTTGAAAAAGTTTCCTATGGAAGTCAATAGAATACACTGCATATTCAATAACTTGTGAGGGCAAAATTTATATGGATTATTTTGAAAAAGTTCTTTCTCACTGTTACAGACTCCCAGTTCAAAATTTTGCTGTTAAGGCTTTTAGGTCAACCTAGCGTAAAATGCTGTAAATTATTTTTGTTAATTTTGTAGTTCTTGGTTTTGCTGTTTTTAGATTAAGTCTTTGAATCAGCTGCAGGGTGACTCAAAAACATTGCGAATTTTTAGACAAATGTAACTTTAATCAGTTTAAATCTTTTTTATTCAAAATATATTTAAAGTTTAGCTTATAAATGGACAATCAGTAGCCAAGTGATTTATTCAATATGGATTCCATTTTTTTTCAATCGTAGCCTTCAATCTTTGATTAACATCTTCTACGCTGGCATCAAGAACTTTCTGGGGGATTCTTTTCCATTCTTTTCTTAAAGACTTTTTCAAGTCTTCAATATTTTTATGGGGTTTCTTGTGTACCATTTTGAAAATGTGAAGATGCACTTTCTATCAAAGGATAAAGAATTTTTGAGGTGTAATAGGATGCGTTTATCTTCACATCCTTTCAATAAATATCAATGGAGATTTCCAGGTGTGTGATATTGCTGCCCAAACCATAATGGAGTTTGGCTTGTGGCAATGAAAAACAGTTTTTTAATTGAAATCGATATCTTTAACAGAAGAGCCAATCACTTGGTCATTTCTTCGATTATGGATCTGCTTGATAGAAAAGAGTTTGTTGTCTGGCCAAACGATTTCTTTGTAAGAATTGTCTTGCATCTTTTGAAGCAAATGCATTGATCATTCGACTCCAAACTTTTTCTGCCGATCATTGAGAAAGTGTCTTTTTTGTATCGTAAAAGATTTTTTCTTCAGGTCGTTTTTTATCAAATGTTTCATTGAAGAATTCGAGATGCCATTTTGTTTGGCCAGTTTCTGGATTGAGCACTGTGGATTTTTTCGAATCTTTTTACGTACATTTTTGATAATTTTCTTTGATCGAGCAGATTTTGGACATCCAAGTTTTCGAGGATACACATTCATTGTTATGTCTTCTTTTAATGTTCTGTAAACAGTAGATATATGGACTTTTAGCTTCCTGACAATTTGCATGCCAGTCAATCATTTACAATGTAATTGAAGGATAATATCTCATTTGGATTTCATTTATTTTAAGATTGAGAAGGTTACAAGAACTAATTAATGATGCAACATCTAAAAGTATGCAAAGAAATGGTAAAAATTTTTTTATACATAGATATTTATCTCACTTCAAAAATTTGCAATGTTTTAGGTCACCCTGTACATGTTTCATTTACACTTACAAAAAATTAAGTGCAAACGGCACATGTAGTTGAGTTCAGTACAGTGGATTATGCTGATTTGGGTCCAGCCTATAGTTTGAAAGCGTTGCTTAAGATAGACTAACTTTTATGAGTTGATTTGTTGTTGTGGTTACTCCTTCTCTTCCTCTGGATGGAGGTATGGCACAAATGGAAATTCAGGTTAATGCTGTTAACCTAATTGAAATTGGGCTAGGGGAAATACGGCAGCCCATTTTGAACTAGTCATGAGTGACTGGTAGCCCCACCATCAACAAGGCAGACTGTCATAGTGGGTACCCAAGAATTGCTTTTTGCAACATGCTGGGTGAGCAACTTCACAATTGTAACCCAGTGAAGTATGGTTAGGCCACCTGTCTGCCACGTAAAGGTGGAGGCATCCTGCTAAATGCCTTACCCAAGGACACAACAAGCAAGCTTGCCGGCTTGTTCTCCACACTATCCCTTTTTTATGCTAAACGCCAAGCAGGGAAGCTGTGAATACCATTTTTTATAGTCTTTGGGGTATGACTCGTCTTAAAAAATGATCCCCAGGTCTACCCACTATGAAGCGGACACTCTAAATACTACACCATCGCACTGGTTATGAATTGATTTTGATATATAATATTATTTTTTTAATAATTGATTGGATGCTGTAGAAAATTGGCCTGGTACTATATAGTTTTTTGGGATAATTTATGTACTCAACCTGACCTGCTTATGTTGACCTCTCTTGCTTATGGAAACCTCAAAAGTAAGCTTTTTGAATTTAGAGTCAGCTAATCTTGACCAGCTATTTTTTCAGAAACTTTGGTCTTGTGTATTTAAAATATTTATAACACTATTATTGAAGCCTTCAAATCACAGCTAGAATCCAATCAATGCTGGTTTTTGTACATAAAATTTTTTTTGGCACTGTTTGATTTTGTTTTGTAGTGTTGGCGTTGATGAGAATTGACAGCTGAACAACTAGATCTGAGTCTAAATCAACAACTAGATCTTGAGCTCACAACCTGTGTAGTCCATACTAGGATCTAGACCAACAGTTTTCAACAATTGTTGCCTACTTTTGTTCAGTAAATATTTTGTCACCTTATAGTTGTTAATACATCTGTTTTTGTATTTTAATTTTCAATTTAAAGGGAGGCCTTTTTTTTAGAAATGTTTTTTTTCAATTTCATATTTTTATCCACTTTGGAAACCACTTTCTTAAGTAGTCAAAATTGAAGCCAGTGCCAACCAAAGTTCACTAAAAGCCCACCAGTTGAGAACTGCCTATTCAGGCTAACCACTATTTGAAAATTGTGAGGATATTAACCCTTTGAACCCTGACCTCCTGGGCCTAAAAATACCCTGCACCTAAGCTCCTGAGCAAAGTTTTAGAATTTTCAACTCCCCACATATAAAGGCCATTCATAACAAAAATATACAACGTACATCACACCAATGAGTACAAAAACATTACAGAGAGGTCCAAATGCTCTTGTCCATCCTGTTGACAAATTATCTGCATCACCACCAGCTGTAGGCCTAGATCTATTCCTACCAGTGCCACGCCCAACTTGAGCCGTGCTAGGTCTAGGTGCAGGACTACTTAGATCTAGATCTAGATCTACATCAAGCCCTTCATCTTCATTGCTTGATTCAGAGTTGACATCAGAATCTACTGACTCTAGATCACTTTCAGGGTGAATATCAGCTAAATCCTGCTCATCTTTGTCCGAATCATACACGAGATCTAAAGCCTGTTGTAAAGAAAATAGGCGTGACCTCTTACCAGATTCACCAGAAGTTGAGGGTTGAGAGAATGATCGTTTCATTGTCATTTTTACACAGAAAAAATACACTCAAGCATTGAACATGGGTGCAGACATCTTTGAATGACGTCAGTATCCCATAATATATATATAAGTCAACCTCATTGGTCAGATAAAAAAAGCGATTGCAACATGTTTTTATGATGCACTCTCAGTGCGACGTGGAGCGTGCACTCGGTATATAAGCAAAGAAGGCTTGCGACGTACAGGTCGCACTCGGGGCTGACGAGTTAAATGTATTATTATTGGGTATAATATAATGGAGTTAGACTTGTCAGCAAAAAACCACTTGTCAGCAAAAAAAGCTGAGACATTTTTGAGTGTTGAAAAGCATGCCACAATCTTGTTAAGGCTGTGTGGCAACAAAATTTGTATTCAAGCTGATATTTTATGTTCAAACTACTGCTTGTGTCAAATGCAGACATTGTATGTGTGACTGCTGACTCGAAATGTAACCCGCTTTACGTTTTGAAAATGCTTACGTTTTTAAGTTTGGAAAATGCTTTCCCATTGTGTTTGATGAGTGAAATTACTTTTTTCATTATCATAATGTATTATTTTTGAGAAATATATTTAAAGGTTGGAAGGCTCACTCTGCTGTTCCCATGGTCATTTATGTCGCATATGTGGTGCACATGAGTTTTTATGTTCATTCAGTTTATGCAACTTGGTGTGTTGATGCTTGGAGAAAAGACTCTATTGTTATGCTATTGCACCACTTTGTAACTTTGTTTCTCATTGGGTTTTCTTACACTTTTCGGTAAGTTTTGACTTAAAGGTTTGTAAGTGATCTTCAATAAAAGCATTAAAGAGTGCTTCTTAACCAGTTGTTATTTGTCTAAGCTGCACTTTTATTGCTGACCTCCCCTGCCCCCAATAAATATGCAGAAAAACAATCATCAAAGATTTCAATTGTAAGTACAAGATAGTGAAAGTTGAAAAATAAGGTAAGAGCAAAATTTTCTGGAAGAGTTAAATGACAGGTTAGTGCCAACATGCCAAATCTATGGAATTTGATGAATAAAAGAAAGGCAACAGGAATTATAAAGATTTTGTGGAGGTGGAATGACCAGGTGAAGACAGCTGTAAGGAAAAAAAGTGGTATATGATACCGGTGTACATGGATCGATTGAACATCATGATAAATACAAAGACAGAAAACTGAATTTTAAAAGTGTTTGTGGTGTAGAAGATGGCTGAAAAAAACTTTGCTAAAAAACCAAACAATATTTTTAATTTTGTGAGTTTGTGACAAAATATTGAAAAGATATTGAAGTTGGAAATGCATAAGAAGGAAAAATGATAGGCTAGGTTTTAGCAAGAAAGAGAAAAAGAGTATTAAAATACACTTTAGGACATTCATGAATCAAGTGATTGATATGTGTGAAATGATGGTTCAAGTGGATGTAGCATCCCCTTGAAGTATTTAAGAGTAGTAAGAGTAAGAGTAGTATTCAAGAGTAGTATTGTAAGAGTAGTATTTAAGCATCCATTTAAGAGTAGTACTGATAAGACAATAATGAAAGCATTAAGAAAAATGAAACGAGGAAAAGCAGCTATCCCTTCTGAAGCATGTGCAGAGAAGATATTAGCTTACTGAAAAATTTAATGATGTCATAGTGGTGCTATGGAAGTGTAAATTAAATGGAAAACAAATGCTGAATAAGTGACAAATGAGCGTGATGTTTTTTTTTCTCTTGAGAAATTTCATACATGATTAAATGTTTTAACTCTTTTACACTTGCATGCTTTGTGAAAAAATGTCTGCAAGGTGGTAGAGCGAAAAACTGTGTTAATTTGTCATAATTAATCATCATAAAATGCCCCAAGTTTGTAAATCATAACTCTTCTGTTTACTTTTACATTAATGGTTTTGTACCGTTAAAATCTATTTCTTGAAGATTTCAAATGTAAGAAAAAAATTTTTTTTGATTGAATATGCAAATTTTATGCTAATTACCCCCCCAATACGTGATGAGTTGTCTTCAAAGTTAAAGTCCCCTTTCCTCAAAGATCACTGCAGATTTTGTTTTCTACTAATTTTTTTAGAAATGGTTGCTAGATGATGCAAAAAAAATAAGCTTACAAGGTATATCAGTCAAAACTTACCTAAAAGCCTATGTTTTTTACAATTTGCAACTTTCTGAGGCCCATGACCATTTTGTAGACTGGTGCTAAATTTTGTTAGTCAAATTTAAACCTGAAATATGATTAGCCATTATCTGCTAAAGGTTAGCCTAAACCATATACCATTACGTATTTTTGAAAAGGGAATTTCTTTAAGATACAGAAAACATCAAATTTAAATGGAATATGTTGTCACTAGCAATGAAACAAGCTTTTTTACGCCCCTCCCATTTGTTGAGAAATAACGGGATACTGTGAACTTTGATTTAGAGAAGCCAAAGTTCTGCTAGCTCTTAAGCTTGTATTTTAGCTTCTATCTCCTTGGAAACTTGACACAAAATGACAACTTTAATGATAAAATGTTTGCAATGTATTTTGTATTTTTAAAGGATGTGGTTTTTCTAAAAATTATAATTTAGTGAAGGTAAGTCAAACATTTTTGGTGAGTTTTGAACTGACATAATGTACAGTACCCATTTTTGATCAGTAAATATCATATACTGCTTAGCCTAAACTATTTAAAGTTAAATATTGCTGAAAAGCAAATTTTCTAAGCTTCAAATGAGAAATATTTAGCAACACATATTTTTTAAAAACTACATCTACTTTTTTACTTATCATACAAATATTTTTTTTTGGTTGTTTTGTGACCCCTAAAAATTTGAAAATTTAAATAGGTAAATTTTTTATGTTATTGCTTAAAATTTTGTCAAATGATGCCACAAAAGACTAGTTCCCAGACTGTGTTAATGATAAAGGCTTTGATTTGCTGGTAAACATGTAATCTCAATTTGGTTTCAAGGTAGTTGGCTCTGGCTGAAAGTTTGGCATTTTTTGTCATCTGCAACTGAGTTCTTAGTCTTTTTAACTCTTTTTGGGTGAGAAAATCCTAGAATTAGAACACAAATTTGACATCTTCCAATGCGTGAGGAATTAAGCGTGATCTTTTGAAAATTTTATGAAAATTGGATAAGAAATAAAGTCACAAATCCAATTTTAGTAAACTAATTTTGTAACTTTGGTGGAAAAAATTTGAAAGAAACACAGAAAACACAAGATCATTGTATGATAATCGCTGGAGTGAAAGAATTAAATGTTAGAGATTGAATTATGCAGTTGTTGACTACAAATTGTGGTAGTGCTATTTTTATTGCAAAATTTGGACAAATATTTTGCAGTCTTCACAAAATATTTTTTCTGTTTTCTCCAACTCTAAAATCTGGCCATTATTCACGTTTCTATGGTTGAAACACATTATATATCAGCTGTGATGTCATGACAAAGAACTAAGTGTTGTATATAAAGAAATAATACTTATCTTACCTTTTAGTCCCACTGCAAGCTAGTATCAGCTCCTGATAATTTATTTTTGATTTATTGCTTTCTGAAGGCTTGCTGGGTTTCACAGTCTTTTCTAGAATTCAGTCAATGTTGGTTCAAGCTTGTTTTGAATTCTTTGATTGCCATTTGTACATTTGATGGATTTTGTTGGTATAAGTGAGGTGTGGTAGTAACAAGTTTGTAGGCAGAGTTCCTTTTAAGTGGCCTGTGGTAGCAACAAGTTTGTATGCAGAGTTCCTTTTAAGTGGCCTGTGGTAGCAGTAAGTTTGTGGAGATAGTTCCTTTTAAAGATAACAATAAGTGCGTAACTGTCAGTGCAAGTGCAATATTGCTTACAAATGTACACTAAGAATTTTTTGGATACCATCTGACTTAATTTTGTGGATAATTCTCAACAAAGCATTATATCAACCAAAATATTTTTCAGGTTTTAAATAGAAATAATTTTTATATTGCTATCACTCACTTGACAAGCTAACTTACAAAAAACTTTACCATTTCTTCTCAGTTAGTAAACAGTTTCTCATCTTGAAGATAAAGGTTTAAATGAATTTTTTTAATTCTCTGGGTGATAACAAAATTGCATCATAATTTTGTGGTAAGCTTAGGATGTAAAAAAACTGTTCTTTTTTTAACAATTGTGTTAAGTTTGTGCAATTGAATTTTTCAATTTTTATCCCAAAAGTTAACTGTAGAAAATGCAAACATTTTGAATCAAAATATGCTGTTTTACAATCTTAAAACGTGCAGGTGCTGCAATATAAATATAGGCTAAGTTGCTGATATGTTGCATGTAAGCACCTACCCAACACACTTTCAAATGTAGTGCAAAAGTTGAGTTTTGCTAAGGTGGAAATGAATAAGGAGAGCAGCTTTTTAGTGAGGTCATTGGCATGCACTTGGGATGAAACTAATATTGCAAATGTGCTGTGTAAGTCCGTACCTATGACCTCACTAATAAAGTTGCTGCACTTACTCATTTTTGCCAATTTACCATGGTAAAAATGAGTAAGTGCAGCAGCTTTATTAGTGAGGTCATAGGTATAGACATAGGATCAAACTAATGTTTTAATAAATTTTTATTAATTATTAGAGAAAATCAAGCTATCAACGGTCCCAAACGTCCCAAGGCACTTAATTTATTTGTCTAGATAAAATATGTGTTTGTAAAAGCCATGTTTTTAAATAAAACAAATGAGTCAAAAAAGTAACTAATTTAGGGATGTGGAAGTGGAAGTGGTGGAAACGATACTTTTTCTGTGGAAGCGGAAGCGCAAAAAATCCACTGCTTCCACTTCCACATAGGAGGGAAGAATGGAGAGAGAAAAGAAATTGGTTCTGCTATCCTTCATAGAAGAATGAATGGGGGGAGCATAAACATTAAGAAATGAGAGCGAGGAGGAGTCGTTTAGAGAGATGTTGACCTCTACATAATCAGAGTAGGTGTCAAGCAAAGAAAGAGAGGAGATAGAAAGCTCAGTGAAGAATAAGCACTGCTTGACGAAAATAATGATGCTGTCGCTAGCATCTGCGACATCAGTAGAAAAAATACCAGATCGGGAGTGGGTGCCATGGGATTGCAGAGCAGAGAATCCAGGGATCCGGAAAGAGGAAGATAAATTGAGGTTGGATTCCTGGATATAAATATGGTCAACGGGATGAGATGAAATAAAGTGTAGTAGTTTAGTGCTCCTGGCTCAGAGACCTCCAGCATTCCATTGAAGAACCCTAAGAGAGTTAGGGAGGGGAAGAGAAAGCAGGAGGTAAAGAGAAACAGCCAGGAGCATGAGGCGGTCGTGAGGGTGCAGAGGGAGAAGATACAAAGTGGGCGGAAAAAGGATAAGAAGTTTGAAAGCGAGGGTGGGGTGTGAGTGCTGCATTAGCAGAAAGGGGCCAGATTGAGCAGTAAAGGTATACTAGCTGGAGGAGTCCGAGGAGGAAGTCACAGTGCAGGTAGGTGTAGAATCTCCAAAAAACGCAGGGAGGGCAGCTCCAAAAATGAGAGCTGCCAAGAGTTCTGAATCTAGAAAAGGAGAGTAGTGAGCACTTTAAATGAACTTAATTAGAGCATGTGCAGCATTGCACTGACCTACCCCGCCAGGTCACATTTCCAGTGCACACTAAACAGGGAAAGACGGGACAAGGGTTTGGATGAACGTTGCCACTCATCAGGAGAAGGAGAAGAATGAGAAGACAGTCAAGGGAAAGGCAGGAGAAGACAGGCCAATTTTAAAGAGGCTGCCTGCTATCCTTCTGCGGTCGTTCAGGGGGCTGAACGGCAAAAAAGTGATTTGTGTGAGGGGAGTGCCCGGGGTAACTGGAACCCTTGGGAAGGCCAACAGCCATTTTGACCCAACCCAAATGGGTCGGGGACCGCACCACCACGTTGAGGCTGCTGTTGATTGGTGCAGTTCAATTTTGCTCGCTTTACATGTACATACTATATATACGACAAAAATTTTGCACTTTACTATCCAAAAAGATCGAAGTCAATACGTGTTTTGGGGATCGACAGAAAGTCAGTAATGATGATTAGAGTTAAAGTTAACTCAAAGTCAGAGTTAGTTGAGAATAGAGAGGGAAAATCAACGCTATACGGTGTAATTTGTTGTTGTGATGACAGATTATTGTCGTGAGCTGTGGTATGTGGTCATACGATTTAGTTTTGAGAAGCATTAGGTTAATTGTTGTAAAAGTGGTTGTAAGTAGTGAAGGAACTTGTAATAACCGTCTATTTGTTGAAGTGTTTAATTATTTTTTGAATTGTAGTAACAAAATATTTGATTTTCTTGCAAGCAGTTCTTGATTTCTTGATTTCTTAATTTTTGTTAGTGGGAGTTCTGTGACAAATGCGAAAGTATATTAGGGGCTCCACGATGACAAAAAAATTGAAAAGCACTGTTCTACATTCAGCACGAGCTCTGATATCTAAGAAAAACACACACAGAGTAGTTCGGAACAATAAGCTCAAGCAAAGTAGGTAAAGTAATAGCAATAAATGAAGGTTTTTGTCTTCTCAAAATGATAAAGTGTAGGAGAAAGCAGGCTAAAGACCCACAAAAGTTAAAAAAAAGTTGTCAACGTTCGTTTTTTCGTTTTTTGTTGGTGGAAGCGGAAGCGATAGGTGTGGAAGCAGAAGCGTTTGAAAAATAACTGCTTCCACATCCCTGTTTGAAAGTAAACTGCCTTTTTCAAGAATACAAATTTTGTTGCAAAATTTGCTTGCAATTGGTTTTATTTTTTTATTGTAGCTTGCCGGTGAATCTGTCTGCAACTGGCAAAAAATAAGAGAAAATGTGAGTAAGTTCTGTAAATGCAGCTTTAATTAAAAATTTAACCCAAGATTTTTATTAAATTACAGGGTTATAGCCAATTTTGCAATGTGTTGCTGCCCCTTTCCTATTTATATTTGTGGTATTAAGTTCCTAATTGGCTGCGCTATCTGTTTTGTTTTTGGCATAGTGACAAAAGGGGCTATTGTTCTCTCTACATTCAATTTTATAAATTGTTGTGATTTTATGTTGATTTTTTCTTTAACTTGGGATTTTATTACAATGCTGTTGACAGTAGACATAAATGTCTTAACAGACAGCATATCAGCACCAGAAAAAATCCTTGCTTTAAAGTATATACAACAACATCACCCAAAGAGACCCATCAGTAATGTTGGGATTTAGAGTGTTGGTTCAGCTGGCCAAGCCGGGAAGAGTTACCAAACGTTTATGTGTTTCTGCACATATGATTTTTACAACTTTTTGTGCTCCTTTTCCTAATAGAATATCTCATTCTAAAGAAAAATATCAAAAATGTCTTTTATGGTGTGTGATTTCAGACAGTGATACTGTTTTCTTTTGATTTCCCTTTAAACTTTCTCAAGTCCTCACTGGCTATGCATTGTGTAGCATGTTCTTTTCTCCCTGCTTGACATGCCCTGGGGAGTTAAAAGAGTTCCAACTCATTTTTCCCAAATGTGTGGTTTGAACCTGGTAGCTTTATAAAGCTATTTTAAAGCAAAATGCTAATAATAATATCTTCCATGTGGTGTGATTTAACACAGTGACGTTGTTAATTTTTATTTTACCTCAAACTTTCTCAAGTCCCTGTTGGCTATGCATTATTATTCATATTTGTTTTTCCTCGCTTAGGTATGCTCACAGAAGTTAACTGAGTCCTTGCTTTTCCCAAATTTTCAGGTTTGATCCCAGTAGCTCTATAAAGCTATTATAAAGCTATTATCAAGCAAAACAAAAAACATTTTCTTTTAAGTATGGTGCTATTTTACACCAGCATAGCATACTATCACCCATGCCAATTAAAACATAGCAATTAATGTAGTTGCACCGGCTCCATTGTGCAAACATTTGTGAGAGCAACAATGAAATGTTTTGGTAAATATAAGCCATAATTCCTGTACATGTAAAGGTGATCATGTTGGTCTATTAATGAAGACTAAAAGTATTAGAAAAGAAAGAATGATGTTGCAAACTACCATTTGTAATTTTTAAAAGTGCAAGGGCATGAAACATAGTCTAAATTGATGGCATCACCCAAATGGTGGTCGCTTTGATTCATAAAGACATGAGCTATTTAGTGGTAGGCTCATTTGATAATATGGTGGCCTCACTTTTGTATTAATATTTGTGGCATTAAGATTTTTGCCTGCGCTATTTGCTTTAATTTGGCCATAGTATGAAAAGGGGCCACGTCTTTTACCTAAGTCATATAATCTATTGCAGGAGTCTCCAAACTTTTTTCATGGGGAGCCACATTCCTGATATTTTAAAGACTCATGAGCCAAAGCTAACTCAAATTAACTTGGGAGTAACAGTAAATAATGGCGATTGTGTTGCGTTGCCTGAAAAATAGGTGATCTTAAAAAAAAGGTCACCATCTCTCTTGCTGTCACCAATTATGCTGTTGGCATTCAAATTGATTGGATTGAAGTGGCTCTGTCAAGGAATCACTGTGCTGTACATTTGTTTTGCAATTATGGAAAGTGCTTTGTGAGTCTGATAAGAAGCCTTTGCAAGTCATAGTTTGGCGACCCCTGATCTACAGGGTGTTCAAAATTTGTTGTTACAATTGTTTTTGCCCACATTTATTAAATCAATCAAAATATACAAATCAAACCAAAATAAACATGTTGTTTAACTACTATTCTTTCCGATTACTTACAATTTTTTTAATACGAGTATGCCTTCCATCGGCATTGATAATCTGCTGCAAACACTTGCAGAATGCTTTGTAAGAATCACAAATGATTGCCTGTGGAATTTTTACCCATTTCTTCAAGAGTGTTGCATTCATAACTTGTTGCCATGCTGGAGAACAAGGGGATTAAGTTCTGGAGATTACAGGAGGCTATTTTTTCTTGGAAATAAACTCTGGCACATTGCTTTAAATTGCTTAAGTGTTTGCCAAATCACCATTCTATTCACATTTAATAATTTAGCAATGTCCCTTTGCGACTTTCCTAACTTATACAACTCTACAATTGCTATTCTCGTTTTGAAATTTTTAGTCATTATCTGGAAAAGGATAAAAGTAGATATTTAGCATATATTTAAACTTATAACACATCAAACTTTGTGATTATTAAATAAACACATGCATAAATAAAATGGTTGTGATGATAACTATTGAACACCCTGTATTGCAGTAGGCACCTATTAAGCTCTTTTCAAACAAAAGCATTCCCTCTTAATCCTGTGTTACAAATTGATGCTATTATTGTTCAATTTTGATCTTTTCTTAAATTTGGGGTTTATTACATTTAATTTTGCCCCTAATCCAGACCTCCCTACTTTTAAATAAAGATTAGTTTTTTGTATTGATATCCTTGCAATTACGAATATCATTAATGGGCTTTACCATTTATGTTGACTATCAAAATGGTAGTGGATAATTTTGCTGCCTCCTGCTATTTTCGCTATATAGTGGTAAGCATTGTGCTGTCACTTAAAAATTATGACCTCACAATGCATTTTAAGCCATTGAATAGTAGGATTGTTACTGTTACTTTTTCATTACTGTGGGGCAGGCGAATAAATATGAACTAACATCTATGACTGCATGCTTGTTCCTTGATCCTGGCATAAGTGCTGCCATGCAAAGAGCAAACTAACTCAAAATGAAGCACTCACAGTTTAGTTATAGGAATAGCTGGGGTCCCCATTGATAATGTCAAGGTTAAGAATATCAAATCAGCAGGCTGCTGCGGCAGCCTCGCCCAATTGTAAAGAAAATAGCTTCAACATTTGGATCATATGTAGCTTGACACTTGCATTTTGTTGTAAACAATAAGAAAAGACCATCTTTACCCCCTCGTAAAGATGGGGTTGCTCTTTGATGGATAGCAGAATCAACTCCTTTTCTCCCCCCATTTTTCCCTCATCCAGAAGTCTCTTTATTCTGGGTGACTTCAATTGCCATCACTCCCTCTGAAACTCAAAAGATACTTCCGACCTCCACGGGGAGGAAATATTTGATTAGTTAATCTCTTCTGACCTTCTCCCTCTCAATGACTCTATCATCTCCTTTCCTTTCTCCTGGGAGGTACTTAAGGACCCGGGTTCTGATACTTACCAATTCTACTAACCATCCTTCTTTCACTGGTCTTTTGCCTCAACAAATGTCCCCCTTCCTTCAATTTTCAGAAAGCTTGCTGGGATGACTTTGCCTTTTACTTTGACTCTCACTGTTCTTTTGTAGAGCAATACTCTTTCTCTTTCCTCTGCTGCTGCTCTCTTCTCTGACGCTAAATATGGCCAAATCTTCCATTCTTTTTGGCCTTCTCAAACACCACCCTAAAGCCTGGTGGTCCACTGAAGTAGAAGAAGTGGTTAGTGAAAGATGTAAGGCTTTTGCTGGAGCTCATAGAAGTGATGAAAATTGTTAGGCTTGCATCTCCGCTTCCTGATGTGCTTCGTTTGTCATTGCCAAGGCTGAGGCATGGCAGGCGACTTGCTCTTCTCTCTCGTCCAAGTCTAACTCTAAATCTGTGTACTCTGTTTTTTGTTCTGTAGCTGGCTCTTCTTCCTCATCTTCCTCTGCCCTAACTTCCCCAATTGTTCCTCTCTCAGGGAGTCTCTACGTATCAGAGCCAGAGGCTACCTTTCCAAGTTTCATCAAGTCATGTGCCCTGAGGAGTGCCCTGCTCCAAACAGTTTCATTTGAGGTGCTCACTTCTCTCTTTCTTTAGATTCAAAACTCTAGGCAGCCCTCACATCTGGAGCTGCCCTCCCTGCTGTGCCTCTGCTTTTTCTGGAGATCCCCACCTATCAACTTATTTTGAGTGGCCTCCCTCCTCGCTTTGCTTGTTGGATCTTTCCTTTCTGATTGGCGTGCTTGCATGGTTTATCAAAATCATAAAAGTCGTTCCTTTTGAGTCCATTGAGGTGTTCTGCAAGGATTTGTTCTTGGTCCTGTACTTTTCTCTCTTCTCATCAATGATCTCCCTGCTTCCCTGCCTTTTTACATCAACTGCTCTTTTATGCTGACGATCTGGCCATTTGGTTTTCCTCTTCTCCCTTGGTTCCTACTGCAGTGAAGGCCACATAAGGAGCTCTGGTGAAAGTACTGGTGTCTTCCTCTCAATTCAAGCAAATGTGAGGCCTCCTTCTCAGTGGATCCCCACCAAGCTAACCTTCAGCCCCATCTCTTATTTAACTCCCATTTCAATCTCACTTCAGCTTTTCTTGGGGTCACCTTAGACCACACTTTCCTTTTTTAAACATGTATCTTCACTAAAGGCCAAGTTTTTCTCTCGTGTCAAGGCCTTATGCTGCATCTCTGCTTCCTCATGGGGCTTCTCTAAGGAGTGACTCTCTTGTGTAAAGTTTTTCTTCGGCCTCTTCTGATTTATGCTTCACTTAGATGGTTTCCTTTCCAATGTCACCAAATTGAAATGCTTTCACTGTGTGGCTAGTCGTGCCATCACCAGCTGCCTCTCGTCCTTGCTTATCTCTCTTCCTCTCTTAGGCTTCTTTACCTCCCCCACAAGTCACCCTGACTCATTTTGATCTGCCCTCTTATAAGCGGGCTCTTTGTCTCTCAATCTCCTTTCCCATTTCATGTTTGGCCAGACTTGGAATGAAACCAAGACTCTGCAGATCCTCCTGGAGAGCTTTTGCATCCACTCACCTGCTCATGCTTCCTTCTACTTCCCCTTGGGAGGTTCTCTTTGCTTGCCCTCCCTCACCTCCTTGAAACCTTCCTTCACTGTGGAGTCCACCCTTTCTTGTCCTTGCTCCCTCTCTGATCCCCTTCTTCTTGCCAAGGTGCAGCTCTCACTCACCTTGACTTTTTTCCACTTCATGATTTGGTGCTTTGGATAGATGACTCTGTTCCTTTTTCTTTTGGCAAAGATGGCTCTGGCATACTTGCCAACTGCTCTCTCAGTGGCACCGAGGCCACTCTGTCCTTGTCAGCAGGCTCAGTATGCTCAAGTTTTTTGGCTAAAGCTGGTGGCATTGTTTGCTGGTCTTGGCAGCACCAAGAAGTCTGCCACCTTTCTTCTCCTATCTGACTCCTACTCTGTCCTTTTCTGTGTCTTTTCTTTTACCTCAATCTCTGATCGATCTGGCAGGAACTGTCTTCTCTCTTCTTCTGTTCTATCAGGCTACAATGGGTCCTTAGGCACTCGTTTTTTCTAGAGAGCGACACAGCTGATGAGCTGGCTAGACGAGGAGTGCTACTTGTCCCCTCTGCAATCTCTTGTAGTCTTTCTCCTTTTATCCTATCATATCCACTTTGATCTTTTCTTGTACTGGAGGTGTATCATCACATTGCAATTCTTCAACACACAGGTTTCCTCAATTTCCACTGAGGAACTTGTGCTCCTTTGTCACACTAGCAGTGTGCTCTCTCATTTTTGCTGCAATGGACACAGCCTTCTATTAGACTCTCATCTCTCTAAAATTGGCAGAATCGAGAATTTTTCTTGCAGTGCCTGTGAACACCTATTCCAAGATATCTTTCATCTCATTCTGCACTGTCCAGCTACAGAATCTTTATGCGATTCACTTTTTGGTGGCTCTCTGTTTCTCTACAACCTCTGGTCCAGGCCCTGGGGAGTTGCTTGGCTTCTGGGGCAACGTGGTCTTTTGCCATGCCTTCATCCCTTTGAAGGGGTCTGAAACAACAACAACAACCAAATGCATTGATAGAGTGGGATATGCATTGGTTTTCTGCTGTTTAATCGTAGTCAGCATCAGTACATTACTACTTATTTGATTCAGCATTGGGATTTGCTCCATTTCCATACCAATAGTATTTTCTTTAAAAGTATTGTGTTGTAGGCATCCTTTTTGCAATAGGTTAAAAGTATGTTGCCTATGTTATTAACAGCACTGTTTTAGACTTGATTTCATGTTGACTTGGTGTTATGACTTTAAGTATTGATAAACAAAAATATTTTTTATTAACAAAGTAATAAAAGTACAATAATAATTTCAGCTACACAAAAGTGGGAATTTTGGTCCTTTTCTTTCATGATATAACAGATGTTCTGTTGGAAGGAACTAAACTTGCAGTGTATTTTAAGACTAAAGGTGGATTTTGGTTTAAAATATGTGATACACTATCAACTTTTGGATTTATTTTGTTTGGGATTGCATGGTATGATAATTTTTGAAGTTTTGTGTCTTATTTATTTGTCATTGTTGAACTTAATTGTTGATAGACCTTGCAGCTCGTCAAATCATGATATATTCCATATAACATTAACCAATGTATGATGAAAAGTTTTTTAAGTCTTCAGAGTTGCATAACTTGCTAAGCCTCGCAACTCCACCAGAATTTCTAGAAATAATAATTTTGGTAAATATGTACTTTCATTTTCAAACTGTTAGAATGTTTGGCAGCCTCAATAACTTAATCGTTATTATTCTATTTTTTAGACCATAGGGCACACTGGACTATGAGGTGCAGTATCAATAAACTTTTTCTAACGCATTTATTTTCATACATAAGGCACATTTAATGAAACCAAAACTCAATGCATTTTATTGGTACAGTACTTATATTTTATGATTAAACAATCAATTGTTGTGTTTGCATTGCAGGAGAAGTGTATGGCTAGTTGCTAGCTACTGTACATGTTGCAATACATGTGCAATGCATGTGTGTGTTTACTCACATACAGTGAAGAGAAAGATACACTAGTAAATGGA
Organism: Trididemnum clinides; assembly: GCA_963675345.1. Lineage (NCBI taxonomy): Eukaryota > Metazoa > Chordata > Ascidiacea > Aplousobranchia > Didemnidae > Trididemnum > Trididemnum clinides. The sequence goes on along the minus strand of OY776302.1, from coordinate 31,776,935 downwards.
TTGAGAGTAGGTGAAGAGAAGAAACACACTTCTAAAGAAAATTAATGTAGGTAATTTGATCGCAAGAAAGAAGAAGTTTGCTTTGAAGAAAGAAAGAGTTGAGGGAGGGACTATTGATTTGGTAATGCTTATTCCAACATAAAATTTGATCAGAGCTTGGTGACAAAGCATAACCTGATCTACACACCTGACACACCAGACTATAAGGCTCACGTTTCATTTTTGAGAAAATTGAAGGATTATAAGTGTGCCTTATGGTCCAAAAAATATGGTATTCAAATTCTGAATGGTTTAAGCATGTCACATGCTTCTTCTCAGAGAATAAGACACATAGCTTGTTCTTGAATTTGATTTCAAATTAAATATGTACATACAAAACTAGTAATTGCACACCAAAAGCACATATATTCATTGACTATGACATTTCGCTATCAATGATGCAACCGAAAAATGCATATAACTTCTGGAACATTAGAAGCAACTAATAAAACATATGCACAAACAGCATACCAGGTATAAACTAGAATGCATTTAGCAAAAAAAGCACACGCTGGCATATAATTGAGTGTTTAACTGTGGTTTAACTTTCCTAACGAGTAATGCTTCTTGAACTTTTGCTTTGTTTTCGTTCTTACATTGCCTGATGGTTTTAAATCAACCAATGTGCAGTTCAATTCAGGCTTTGATAATATTAATCTTCAAAAAAGTTTTCACTTTCAGTGTAGTTGCATTAAAAATGTGCCTGAGTGGTGCAGCTTTTTTAAATTTTGTTTGTGTGGCTGAAGCGTGAGGCAAGTCTGGCCATTCCTGCTCTGGAAGATTGCACTAAAAGCAACCTGAGAATCATTATGATGTCATAAGTACAAACTTGGTTGTGCCACCATTGGCCAGTGTTACATTACTGTCATGCAATGGAATTTTGATTTTAGGCAACATAATGTATCACTAAAACGATTGGTCTGGGTGCAACTTACTGAGACCATGATAGTTTAATATCAAATACCTAATCTACCTGCTGTAGATTCACGCCACCTCTTATTTGAAACAACAAGAAATAGTTTTACAATTCAACTTACCATATTTTTGGAACCATAGGGTTCAACAAACTGTAAGGTGCAGGATCAATAAATGTCTTCTCACACATTTATTTTTATACATAAGGCGCTCTGACTATAAGGTGCATTTAATGAAACCAAAACTAAATGGATTTTATTAGTATTGTACTTGTATTTTATGGTCAAACAATCAAATCAAACAATTGTTGTGTGTTTGATTTGATTGTTTGAAACAAGAGAAAACAAGAGAAAAAACACACTCCTAAAGGGAATTAATGTAGGTAATTTGATAACGAGAAAGAAGAAGTTTGCTTTGAAGAAAGAAAGAGTTGAGGGGGGAGGGACTATTGATTTGGTAATGCTTATTGCAACATAAAATTTGATCAGAGCTTGGTGACAAAGTGCAACCTGATCTACACATTTGACACACCAGACTATAAGGCTCACGTTTCATTTTTGAGAAAATTGAAGGATTATAAGTGTGCCTTATGGTCCAAACAATATGGTAACCTCAACTGCACAATCAACTGCAACAATTATCAGTTCCACTTGGCCTTTATGGCTTTTAACAACAAATAATTATGCGTTGAATAAACAAACATAGATATATCTTTATGCAGCTTTTCAATATCTTAAGATTTTTATTCATAAATATACTAAGTGAATAACATTCTAGATGTTAAAGAAGAATTTAGTAAATACAGTATAACAATGTGAATTCCTATGATGTCATAAGTATAAATTTGAGTAATTTCTTTTTCCAATTTTTAATTATGTCACAATTACAATCTTGCAATAAAAATGTTGTGAACAAGTTTGGCTTATAAAGATTCAAGTTACATTACGACTAAATAACAGTTTTTAAAGATGCAACAAATTATTATTTGTAGCTTGTACCCTCTCTGGGAATGTCATTAAAAATAAAAAAAACATAGACAATGAAACTTAGTACTTGATTATCTCAAAAACACAAATTCTGAATAGTGCACATTGGTTTAAGCAAATTACAGTGCAACAACCACTATCACTTACAACACACGCCTATACAATGGAGTGATGCATGTCCCCCCCCCCACCAAAAAAAAATTTGAGTATCTTGCTGTGGGTGCTCCTAAATATTCTACTATTAATACTAAGCTACTCTGCAAAAAGTAGAGGATTAGAGAATGTAATCATAGCACTTTTTTAAATAGTGAGTGAAAACTTAAACGTTTTCCTCTGGCTCTCATCAGAAGTTATTGCCAGAATCAAGCAAAGAGGAGAAAGTGTCAATATTTATAGCTGGCAGGACTATTGTAGTGGCTGCATTTGGGCATTGCTCAAAATCCAAGTGCTAATGGACTAGTTTCAGTGCATAGGCAAATTTTTTTTTGGCTGCACAGTATGAGCTATTTGTTTTTGATGAAAGTTGCTTTGAGGGTGACTCGATTAAAAAACAATCTAGCATTTGCTGAAACTAAAAATTGATTTTCAAAGTAGCAGGTGACACAGCCTTGATTTTCAAGTAAACGCTGCTCAATTGCTGAGTCACAGTCAAGGGGGAAAGAAGTAATCTTGCATTTTTGTAAAGTTGTTTGTGTTTCTTTTGCAATGCCAAATTTTGATTTAGTTGACTCTATTCCTTTTGTCATTGGGCATGTGGCCAACATACTGGCTGTCACACTGGCACATGCATTCATCATATACAACCTTGGATCATTGAAGGAAAGATAGAGTCACCTTGTGTATTGCAGATAGAATGAATTTGTTGGAGAATATAGTTCCTCTATAGCAGGGGTGTCCAAACTTTTTTTACCACAGGCCACATTCAGAAGAATACACCAAAGTGCGGGCCAGTCACTAAACTAAAGGAAAGGAACATCGTACTCATCCCTCATGTAGTGATGTTAGCCTATCAATATTTGTAGGATGCGCTTTCTGACTGAATATAAAGAAAACACAACATTCAACACGAGTTTCTCTTCTATTTTAACTTAAGACACGACACAAAAATGCTCATAAACAGCATGGCTTCAGTGAGAGAAGTGATGCTGTACTTTGGCACACATGATGGCCGGCAAGTCAGGAGTTAGTCTGGTGGTTGCAAGGCGAAGTACATCGCAGAGATGGCTGTCAGTCATCTTGGTTCTGAATTTGTTCTTATTTAGCGTCAACAGAGAAAACGTTTGCTCACATATATACGTTGAGCCAAATAAACTCATTTGTTTTGCATTGCGTATCATCAAAGGAAACCTGGTCCTTTCCAAGCTCCGGTAGAAGTCTGAAAGGGAGAGAAGGTGATGTTGATTTCTTAGAGAACTGTCACACTGCATTTCAATAAGTTCTAGTTGCAGACTCTCTTCCACTTCTTGTGCATCCATTAGGAATGGAGTTGAAAACAGCTTGATTTTGTACTCGACAGCAGAAAAATCTTGGAAGCGCTGATTGAATTCTGTCAGTTGAGCTTTGACAACAGACACGTACTTACACTTTTGCGCGGAAAGGTTGGCATTTGGAAAAGCAGACTTGATTTCAGACAGTGTGGGGAAGTGCGCAACATTGAAATTGATTAGTTGTGTCTCAAACAGACGGAGTTTCAGACAGAATGCTTTCAAGTGCCCATAAAGCTGTGATACAAGCTGGTCTTTACCTTGAAAGGTCCTGTTCAGTGCGTTGAGATGACCAGTGAGATCAACCAAAAATGCTAGGTCTGCCAACCACTGAGGGTCTGTTAGCTCATCAACATGTTGGTTCTTCGCTTTCAGAAACTGATCGATTTCGGACCTCAAAGAATAAAATCTCTGCAGCACAGCGTTGCGACTTAGCCAATGCACATCAGAGTGATAGAGAACGTCCCCGTATTCAGCCTCAACATCTGACAGAAAAGACTGAAACTGTCTGTGGTAGAGCCCTCGCGACCTAATTATATTGACAATTTTCACAACAGTGTTCATCACATCACCAAGCTGGACTGTCTTGGCACAGAGAGCTTCCTGGTGGATGATACAGTGCATTTTAACAGCCTCACCTCCATTTTCTTGCACCTTGGCACAAACCATAGAAGCCATTTACTTTTGCTCGCCTCTCATAGCTGGAGCTCCATCTGTTGTGACTCCACACAACTTGTCCCACTTAAGTCCCATCTTGTCAATTGCATCGGACACAGCTTTAAAAATGTCTTTACCTGTAGTTGTACCCTTAAGACTCCTGATATCAAGCAACTCCTCCGTAATGCAAAAGTTGTCATCAACTCCCCGTAAATAAATTAACAACTGTGCGGTGTCTCCGGCATCAGTGCTCTCATCACACGCAATCGAGTAAAAATCAAAATCACAAGCTTTATGTGACACCTGATGTTTTACATTAGCTGACAAGTCTTCGATGCGACGCACAACTGTGTTTCTGGACAAACTAACGTTGTTAAAGTCATGCAGTTTTTCTGGGCACATTATTCCTGCAACCTTATTGAGACATTGCTTTATAAAGTCGCCATCTGTGAAAGGTTTCCCGTGTTGAGCAATCAGTTGAGCTACCTCGTAACTGGCTACTGTAGCACTTTCTTGTGCTTTGTTGGCACGGAGAAAGCAGTTTTGCTGAGCCTGTAGTGTAGCTGTCATTTGCTTAACTTTCTGTTCTCGCTCGGCACCAGTACAGGATTCATACCTCTTATGTTTCGTTTCAAAGTGTCGCTGCACATTATACTCCTTCACCACTGCAACAGTTTCGTTGCAGATCAAGCAGACACACTTTCCTTTGACTTCTTTGAAAAAGTATTGCATTTCCCACCTTGCCTGAAATTTTCTACACTCGCTGTCGACTTTCCGTTTCTTTATTTGGTCTGCCATTGTCAACTGTAATCACTATACTCACTAGCAGGCTAACAAAATCATTGATAGTTCAATAGTTCAACTCAAAACCATAGTTGGCAAATCGTTCTTTATTTAGTATTTATGACGCAACAACTAACTAGAAGAACTGAGAATTAACAGAGAAAAGAAGAAACGTAATAATTGCTCCAAAGCAAAATGCAAGATGCGTTTGGGTGTGCGCTATGCAGGCGCATGCACTGGAATCCTTTGTGTGGATGTGTAGGCAGAGCAATATACCTCACACGAAAATGCTGAATTGACAATTCGACATGCGTTGTTTCGTGATTTTTTAAAAATTTAAATCATTAAAGAAATTCTGTTATATTTGCAAAGTTCTGTTGTGCAAAGATTAATAACGGGCCGTACTACGTTATATTTTCATAATCAGCCGCGGGCCAAAAAAAAGGGCAGCGCGGGCCAGAGCTGGCCTGCGGGCCGTAGTTTGGACACCCCTGCTCTATAGCAATTACCTACTTCAGTTTGGATTTACTTTCAGAAATTTAGACAAGTGTTTTAGACAATTTTAGACAACATTTCTTATAATCACTGCTCTCATAAGCGTTTGCATTCTGCAGACTTTGTATGAGTTTTTAAGCAACTTTAGGGTACTACAAAGCTGGAGCTGGAGATGCTGCAAAATTGTCCCAGTTTATAGCTGGAGATGTTGCAAATTGTCCCAGTTTTACTGGATCCTAAGTGGTTAGGACTTGTTCATTTGTGTATGAGTGTAGTGTTCAATCAAAGCTCTTTTCTCTGAATGGCTTGATGATGGTATATCTTTGGACTTGCAGGTTTTAATTTTTATGTTTCCACAGATGACAGATGACCACCTTGCTAATGCACTTGCAACAAGAGACCAAAGAAGAGGATGACCAAGTTTACCTGCTAACTCGCACATGCTGCCGTCACATGACCAGTGTTGGCTGCTGTTGTATCAAATGCCATACTTACAATTTCATCAGTGCATTTCCATTTTTCAAAAACGACCTTTTCAAGAAAGAGTTTACTAGCTGCCTTACTGTTTTTGAAAGGAAGAATCGGTGCACCAAGCAATTCGTGGATGTTATATCCCGTTACTACTAAACTTGGTATACTGTCTTTTTGCTTAAACTAGTTTTGCAGTCATTCATACGTTTTTGATCCCAGTAAACAACTGCGTGCTTTGGGTAAACCTAATTTTTTTTACTGTTTTAGCTCACTTTTTTGTGGTGCATATGGAACAACAATATGCTTTGGTAAAAGAAATATTTAAGTTTGACCCTATTTTTGTTATCACAAAGTTGCTCAATAACGATGCTAGCAGAGTTGCTGTACCGTTGTTTTGAATTTTAAAACTAACATCTCTAGGATCTGCCACTACCTTACGTTGACTAAATATTTCAGTTCCAGTTTGGGTCTTCTGTGCTTTCATCTTGATGTGCCATCTTCTTGATATGTTTTTGTGGAAAGTGATTCAGAAGAATTAGACTAATCACTATCATGAGATGTATTCTTAGTTCTTCATGATGACAAATCTTCTAGTACTGGCTATGTATTATGCTCCACAGTCATTTGCATTCTATCAGCTTCTTATCTGTCTTTTTTTTCAATTCTATCTTGCTTTGCTCACTGATTTTGACATAAAATCATTTTTATCTTTACATTGACAACTGTAGTGAATGTATGCTTTGCTTAAATATTTTAAAACACTTCTTCATCTTTCTGTGCAAGTTTGCCTTTGTGTCTCAACATGCCAATGTAGTATTGCTAACTGAAAACTTTTAATCTTAATATTTTTTTCACAGTGACGTGAGATCTATGTTTTTACAAAGTTTTGCTCATTGTTTTGTGTTCATTGTACAGTTTTATAATGTCTGCTTTCACATTCCATCACCTGATAACATTAGAAAACTTGCGTTGCCAAAAACTTGTTTGATGAGCCCAAGAGTGCCTTTAGCTCTATTCTGATTGATTGATTTATGAAACACTGCACAACTAGAAATATATTATTGTACACCAGGCACTGTAGAAACTGTTAGGAATTTTTTTTAAAGAAATGCTGTTTTTCTGATAAAGCTTGGAGAATCTGCCTAGTGAAACGTTAGCAAAAGATCATTTTTACATTGCTTGCTTCATATATTTGACAGATTTATATAATCCGGTAAACTTTTGTCAAACACATTTTAGTTGAAGTGCAGAAAAGCCTGGAGTATGTTTTTTGATGATAGTAGTTTTGTGGATTGCTACTATCATACATAGTAAAACATTAGTTTTTAGGACAAAATTAAATTTGGATAAACTCATGTTTATGAAATAATTATGCACAAAAAGTGCACATTACCGTTTGAGCAACTTTACTTTTTACTCCCTTTCTTTTTTCCGTTTTCAGACTTAATGCCAATCAACATGTTAGTAGAATGATTTTAATCGTTTTTGGGTGAATCTAAAGGCAAAGGGACACATGGAACACCTTAATTTACAATTAACATCAATTTGTCACTTGACCAAGATCGTAGGTGATAACATTGTGTTCTTTTCTAATGTTTCTTGCACACAGCAATCATAACTCTGCAAAGCAAAAGCCCATGGCATTGCGTGATCATTTTTGTATTAAGTTGTATTTTGATATGCCAGAGGCTGATGGTCAGTCTGTAATATAAATAGCTTTTCAGCCAAATGTAATTAAAACTTGGTTGTATCCCACATGATAGCCAGACATTTTTTCTCTAAAGTTGAGTATCTATGTCGTTGTCAGCTTCTTGTTTGCATAAGGTACTATAAAGTTTTTCATCATGTTGTTTCATGAGAGCAGTACCCATTTCACAGTGTGATATATCAGCTTAGAACACAGATTGTTTGGCATAGTTTGGTAATTTCCATATTGGTTTCTTAATCAAGTGCTCTTGCAAGTTGGTGAATACTTTTTCTGGTGCTTGCTCCCAATAAATTTTATTTGGTTGCCTTTTGCAAGTTAAATTGGTCAACGATGCAGTGATAATACCAAATCATGGAATATGAGCATGGTAATAGCTTGTTAGTCCTAAAAATGATCTCATTTCCTCGTAGCTTTTCCAGCGATATAAATCGTATCTACCTTGTCATTGTTGACATCAATTCAATCATAACCAATATGACATCTGAGAAATTCAACTGATTTACATACAAACCTATACTTTGATGGTCATGCCATCAATATAGCTGGTTAAAGATGCCAAAGCAATTTTTCTAGTCCTTGCAACTGCGTCCTCCAGTTGTCGGTATGCATGATTTGATCATTGATACAATTGCGGGTGCTATCCAAACCTGCCAGTATTTTCCTCCAGTATTATCAGTATATAACTGCAGTATTTTTGTCTCTAAAGAAGTTGTACATACAAAGTTTGATGGAGGAAATCGTAATATTTACTTCAGCAACTGGAATCTTCCAATACCCTTTACAAAGATCAATCATGGAGAAGTATTTGCTTTTTTGCAATTGCTAAAGCAGCCATAGCCTGTGGATCAGCAACTGTAAGTTTGTTTAATTTCCAATATCTAACACATATGGGATTCATTGCATTTTTTTTTTTACAATTGCAATAAATGCTGTGAATGGTGATTTTGACTCACAAATAGTTCTAAATTTGAGCATATTTTGAATTTCCTTCATTAGGTTTTCCCACATGACATATGGCAATGGTCATGGTCGAGATTTGACTAAACCTTCGTTATTTAATTCAATTTAGTGTTGAGGGACATTTGATTTGTCCAAAATATCAGTAAAACCTTCTCCAGTTATTTGACAAAGTAATTATGATTTCATTCTGCTGTAATTTGTTTAACCCAGCTCCCAAGTTAGCATTGCGTAGTCTTCTGTTGATGATTAACTAACTCAGTCAGTTCATCATGTATGCTACATTCTTCTACTCTCACAACTGTAGTGGGAGGATGGCAAAATAATAATCTGTTGGTTCTTCAAAATTATTTCTAATGCTTTTCATCATTTCTATTTTTGATGTACTATTTCAAACTATTTGTATGATAAGTAAGTGTTCACCTTTTTGTTTAGTTTCACACAACACTGATTTTCTTTTCCACGTCTACTGATTGCTGTGTGAGAGCCCTGAGATTGCATTAAAAATTTGTTGGCATCTGTTAATGATAGCAGGAGTACATTGTCTCCTTCACGAAAAAATCTTTATTTCTTTTTGATCACATAACTTGGTTTTTCTTTGACTTGTTAATAATTCTGCTTGGGAAATCTTCATAACATCATCTAATTTTTCCCTTTACTCAAAAGCATATTAAGAACTTGTTATTATGTCTGACACATCTGTTTCTCTGATCCATAACTCTTTTAAAATCTGCATTGATTCTAAAACTCTTCTACATTAAAGTTGCCTGAATCATGAAAATGTGGTGGCTTTTGGGGAATCCTGTATAGGCAGTAAACTGGTGATCTATAAGTTAATAAACTGAGGTGATTGTTGCTGTTCACTGTATAGATGCAGTACTTTCTTTTAAAATATTTTTAACAAAAATCAGTCTTTGGCAAAACGTTTTGGCATTCTTGAAAGACAGATGCTAATTAAAAGCCCATTGGGAGCACACAGTGCACTGTAAAAAATGTTGCAAGATTTCTTTGATCAATTTCAAGTGGCATCTTTCATGTTTGCAAAATTTGATTTTGCAGCAGATTTTTTACAGTGTGCGAGCAAAAATTTGCACATGTACTTCAAAATTGTCAGTCTTTGATGTGAGTGAAAAAATGCCATTTTGAAGCAATGACTTTGAGAAAAAAAGTGCTGCTGATTCAATTCTTATTACCCCGCCAAAAATAAAGAAGTTTTAACGCTCTATACAATTTAGCAACGTTTGCAATGTGAAGGTGCAGACGCGGGCACATTTTTTTATTTAAAAAACAATTCCAATAGAGCATGCAAAACAACACTAAACAAACTACTATTACGCAGTATTTTACATGATTAGAACAATGTTGTTTATGATTAAACAATACTTTGTCTTCAGCAGTGCTTTATTTGTCTGTTTATACTAATGTTGGATAAAGACATAATTTGCGTAATCGCATAAAAGAGATTGACAAATCAACTATGCAATTAACCAAATTTGTCTGTATAAGCACAATCTTCTTTCCTGAGTCAGCGACATCATCATTGTTTCAAGAGATTTTTCAGTACAACTTGTCAATTTGTAAGTGTTCTAGCAACACACATTTTCAAAGTAATATACAATGTCTGTAACTTTGTTTTTTAATGCAACTAAATATGTTTTCAAGCTTTATTAAGTTATTTGAGTAATGTCAAAAGGTTTGGTGGCTAGAAAAAGCAAATTATGCAAACATTTAAACAGTAGCTTGTTCAATGCATAACCAAAACTTTGAAAGTGCTTGCAGTTAAAATGCAAAGTTTTGACTGGAAATTTTCAAATTTTGCACATCATAAATCAGGGCATTGGGGTTGGGATTTGTGGATTTTTATTTCAAAGTTGTGCTAGTAGTCCAGGTTTAATTTAGCAGTCCAGGTATACAGTGATAATTCTTGTATACCAGGCAATAATAAGATTAGGATTTATATCATTTACACTTTATAATGGGTGTGCATTTTTTCTAAATGGTAATAATTCATTTTCAATATCACTGATTAATGCTTGAAATTCATGTTTAAGGGATCACTGGTTTATAAGTAAAGCTTTGTGTTAAAGTTTGACTTGGTAGTTGCCTAGAAATGTCTGCAAGTCTAATGTCCTAATGGTAATGGCAGCTTAGTTAAATATGACATGTTTCATATTTGAAACAGAATGATATATACACCGAACAGAATGATCAGTAGTACATGACCAAACATCAAAATGACATGAATTTGAATTTGAGGTGTCAAAATTTAAATTGTCAAGACTGCTTTAGAAAAATCTGAAATGTTTTATCAGTTTTTTATCTGCTTGCAGTAATCTTACCCACTACTGAACACAAGAATAATGGCATAATTGGAATTGAGCTTGATTATTTTTTTAATTGATCATTTATGACTTTAAATGTGTTTTAGAAACATCTAATGTTCTCTCTAGAACTGCATAAATCTCATTGATTAACAAAATGCTCTCACTTAATGATGCTCTCACATAAACAAAAATCTGGATTCGATTCAATAAAATGCAGTGAAGGTCTAGCTTGTTTTTTTTTACATAACAGGTGTTCCTTGTCAAAGCTTATCAGAAATTGGCATTGAAAGAGAACACTCATTCATATCTTGTTTTGTTTGATTAGTGGCCTGGTAAGCAAATCATATTTGAAATGGCTATCAGTTATTTAGCCTAGATATTACAAAAAGCAGTTTGCTGTCTGATGAAATTGATCAATGCTTGCTGCATTTTCAAAATTTTTCGTTTTTAATATCTCATTTTGCCTCAACTGAATCTGTCCTATATTGTCTCAGAACCATACCCTTTAATAAAATCCCTGTTGCTGATGCATACACATCTATACCCCAATCGGTTCTGTTTTTTCTTCTTTATCAACATATAAATATACTTCTAAAAATACTCAACCAACAAAATAACTTAAATAGGTTTTTTAACGCAACAAAAACCAAAACCGCTTTTTTTGCAAAATCAAGGCCAAAGCAATATCATATTTCTAACTGTTGTTGGAACATGTAGCAATTTTCTAAAACTGATTTACTAGAGATTGCTAAATGAAATATTTTTGTAAAAAAATAAATGTCCTGTTTTTTTTTGTTGTTTTGCTTTGCTCATGACATTAATACTGCAATTTAGCTTAGTAAAATTGATTGCAAAATCGGTACCTTCTCTCATTTCATGTGGTCAGAATGTGAATTTGGCCACAAACATGCTGCAATATTGTTGGAGTCAGTAAATCTATCAGTGATGACATTTAGCCAGCAGGCCACCAGTTGTTTCTTTTCAGGTACCAACAATGCCACCTTTAAAGACCAGGTCAAAACCACAGAACTCAGTGCTCTCTTTATGAAGTTTATGTTCATTTGTCTTGGTCTGCAAATAAATAGTATTAAGAAATTATCATGACACTCTGCCCAAATTTAGATGAAAAGACAAATGATATACTTTTAAACAGGATAACCAGTCATGTTTTGCTAACAAGCATTCTGTAAACCAACTATGTTGTTGTTACCTGACCCCTTCCGAGGGATGGGGGCATGGCAGAAGAAGTCTGGCAACTCTCCAGGGCCTGGACCAGAGGTCATAGAGAGACAGAGAGTGGCCAAAGAGTGAGTGGTGCAAAGAGTTTGTAGCTGGACAGTGCAGAATGAGATGAGAGGTGTCCTGGGACGAATGTCCACAGGTGCTGCAGGAAGGATTCTTGATTCTGCCAATCCAAGAAAGATAAGAACCTAAAAGAAGGTTGTGTTTGTCGCAGCGTAGACGAGAGAGGACACAGCAAACATGACAAGGGAGCACAAGTTCCTCAGTAGAAATCGAGGGAACCTGTGTGTTGAGGAATTTAGATGACACAGTACGCCTCCAATCTGAGAAAAGATGAGAGTGGATATGAGAGATAAGAGGAGAGAGACTATAGGGGATTGCAGAGGGTGCAAGTAGCGCTCCCCATCTGGCCAGCTCATCAGCTGCATTGTTCCCCAGGACAAATGAGTGTCTGGGAACCCATTGTAGTCTGATAGAACAGGAGGAGAGATAAGACAGTTCCTGCCAGATCTGCCACAGAGTTTGAGATAAGAGGAAAGATGGAGGAGAGGACAGAGTGGTGAGGACAGAATGAGAGCCAGATAGGAGAAGAGAAGTGGCAGATTTGTTGGTACTGCCGAGACCAGCAAAGAGCATGCAGAACGATGCAGGCTTCAGCCGAAAAACTTGAACATATTGGGCCTACTGAAAAGGAAAGAGTGGCCTCAGTGCCACAGAGAGAGCAGTTGGCAAGAACGCCAGACCCACCTTTATCAAAAGGAGAAGGAATGGAGCCGCCTGTCCAGAGTATTAGATCATGAAGGAGGAAAGAGTCAAGTGGGTGAGAGCTGCACCTTGGCAAGAGAGAGGAAGATCAGAGCGAGAGCATGGAGAGGAAAAGGTGGACTCTGCAGTGAAGGAAGGCAGATTCCAAGGAGAAGAGGGAGGGCAAGCAAGAAGAGCCTCTCTAGGAGAAGTAGAAGGAAGCATGAGCAGGTGAGTGGACGTGAAAGCTCTCCAGGACAATCTGCAGAGTCTTGATTTCACTACAAGTCTGGCCAAACCTGAAATAGGAAAGGAGTTTAGGAGACAAAGGGCCCACTCATAAGATAAAAGAGTGAAATGAGTCTGGGTGACTCGTAGGGGAGGTAAAGAAGCCTCGGAGAGAAGCAGAATGATAGGGGAGGACGAGAGGCAGCTGGTGATGGCGCGACTGGTTGCTTGGTGGAGGCATTCCAATTTGGTGATATTGGTAACGCTTAGGAAAGGAAACCATCCAAGTGAAGTACAAATGAAAAGGGGCTGAAGTAAAGCTTTATACAGAAGAGAGAGAGGGGCTCTTTAGAGAAGCCCCATGAGGAAGCAGAGACACAGTGTAAGGCCTTGAGACATAGGAAAAATTTGGTCTTCAGCAAAGACACATGCTTAGAAAAGGAAAGAGTGTGGTCCAAGGTGACCCCAAGAAAGGTTGGAGAGGGATTGAAACAGAGGCAACAGCCGAGTAAGAGGAGGTTGGATTGGAGGTTAGCTTGGTGGGGATCCACTGATAAGAAGGAGGCCTCACATTTGCTCGGATTGAGAGGAAGACACCAGTACTTAGTCCAGCGCTCCAATCAAATCAGAGCTCCTTGTGTGGCCTCCATCACAGTGGGGACCGAGGGTGAGGAGGACCAGATGGCCAGATTGTCAGTGTAAAGAGAGCAGCAAATACAAGAATAATCATCATAGGCATAAAACTTTGTTTTTATGTTGGAGGGCTCAAGCCCAGCATGATGAAACTTATCTCCAAAAAATAAAAATCAGCAGTGGAGTGTGGTGGTGTGGTCCCTACAAGTACGTTTAGATTTTTATTGTACAAAATTTATTTTTGCAATTACACTCTTTCATGTATGTACATATAAACCAACCATAAAAACAAAACAAAAAGTTGGAGTTACATTTCTTTGCAAATGAAATTCCGGAAAATGTGCGATAGCAAATGTTATTATTGACATAAGCCTAGCTAATAAATTTTTGTAAGTATATCTTGCATTATGAGAGATCCTTTTGCTCATAAATGCTAGTAGCAGCTTTACAATATGTTAGACTAAGATGTTCCATTGCATTGCAGGTGGCACCTTCAATGCTTTTGCATTTGGCTTTTTAACCTATTTTGCATAAGAGAAGGTATTATAAACTATTTCAGCTTTAGCATGTCAAATGAAAATCATCTTTTGCTCTGTTTCAGCACTAAGTTTATCATTCCACTGTTAATATCATTTTAGTGCTAAACAAAAAGTACTTTTTAAGCAATTTTTACAGCATCCAAAACAGCTTAACCAGAGTAGATCTATTTTAAGTTCTCAATGCTTTTTAAAATGTTTTTGGTTTATAGCAATACTAGCAATTCCCAGCATTATTGCAGACGGAGATGTGTAGTTACTGTAAAACGAAGACAGAGCATCAAGTACATAGAAGCTGAGGTGGATCCCCAAAACACTTAATCGGGTAGGCTCCTGCAAACCCTTGGGCTTAAATTGCATTTATTTGCAAATATGTCACACCCCAAAATTGGATCAAACAAGCATTGTGCAGAGTTGATTGCACACATTGTAACACCACAAAAAAGTGACCTTACCAAACTGCAGCATCACTGTCTATTGACACAAGTCACAAATTTGTGATGTCATGGAGTTCCAACACTACATTTGAAAAATTGCTTCACGTGGATGATGATAAATTTTTTAAATTTTATTGTATTTGGTTATTTGTAATTGCACTGGCATATATTTTTTCAGCAAATTTAGGTCCAAATTTAACTGTCTTTAGATTAGTGAAGTACAGAAGCTTTAGTATCTGTATCGGTGTTATCGACCTATTTTATGATATCGAATATTAGTATCAGTTAAATATAGCTGATATCTACTCATACTTATTGAGCACAAAATAAATATAAAAATTTTTTGTTATGTGTTTTCATAGAATAAATATAAAAATTTTTGTTTCCCCCCTGGAACTGGATTGGATTTGTAACATAATTAATGATTTGTAGTGTATCAATAATGACCAGGGAGAGGGCGGTCTTCCAAACAGGATCCAAACATCATGTAACACTCAATATTGTGTTCATATAAATATACATGTTAAAAGTATTCTATAATTTTCAGTTTTTCTTTAAACTTCAGAGGCATTGGTTAATAAAAATCACTTCCAATAAAAGCATTGTAGAGAAATTTTTTAATGTTAAAGCTCTGATGCCAAAACAGTTATCTGCAATTTGTGTAATAATGAATTTTTGAAAGCAGAGAGTGATGAGAAAGTTTTTAGTTTTGACTTTAATATGAAGGCAGTTTATTTGATAAAAAGTGTGCAGTTTGTGAATGATTTTGATTCTTTTTGTATGGTATACACATTTTTCAGTTTTGACTTACCAAGCTGTTTTTTTTTTGTTAGAAAAGCTGCAGTTTAGTAGTGTATATTTTTAGTTTTGACTTGTGAGTGCTGTTCGTTTGATAATAGCTGCAAGCAGGCCAGGAAAAAATGGGGAATCCGGGATTGAGATTCCTGGAAAATTTTGCTAGTTTGTGGGATATTTTCACCGATTTTCTAAAAAAAAAAAATTTGAGATGAAATTTCTGAAAAAAATTTTTGAAGGTTTTGTGGTGAATCGGCAATCTAGCCACGTTAAAGCGAGGCCCACTCATTAGTGAATGGTTACGAGCAAATCATACTTATGACATCACAACAGCGTGATTACTAGTGCTGCTTGCTTTGCCTTCAGATCTCTTTGATAGCAACTTGTGTTGCCGGGTCGCTTTGTTTCTGTTGATTTGACATAAACCTTGTCACTTTAAAGGCGCTTAGTGCAAGAGCTGTAAATTTGATTTACCAACGGGAGTGAAGCTGTTTTGCGCAATCTCCTATCCAATTCCTTATCAAAGTTAGCGCATTTATGCCATGGACTCATTCATAGTTATTGGCTTACCGATTCGCCTACTACAAATTAATTGTATCAGTGTACTTGTCAGTAGAATAATGGCTTCAAAAGAAACTAGATTTAAATCACAGATTTCCATTCAGTGTGGTTGTTGTAAAGTATCTATGCAAAGGGACAGGCTTAGCAAACATACCTGTCAGCAACATCCTGGTTTGCCTACTAAAGAACTTGGTCAAACAAGTCTCACAGATATTTTATCCCAGTAAAGATCACATGATTGAGAAAATAAGGGAGAAACCAACCCAACTGCAAAAAAGGAAAAGACCGATGTACCAGATGAAACACAATCTGGTAGTGCTGCTGCTACTAGCGAAAGTCCAAGTCGAACAAATTGCTACTGAAATACAATCTACAGACAGCGTAATGTCAAATACCCAACAACCTGAAGAACCTTGTCCTCGCAGAAGTAAAGCAACTGAAATCGAACAGATTGCCAATATGCGATGCTTGTTCCACTGACGCAAGTGTTAGATTACGTCGCAGTGCAGGACTATTTAACCACGACTTTGCTCTTGGAATCGATTTCGCCGAGAGTAACCAGCCATTTGGTTTTATCAACTTAAAAAAATTTATAGCAAGACACATAGCTGCAGAGACTCATCAAGCAACTTTGGTTTGTGTTATATTAAAACTATGCTTTAGCTATCGACATTTTGCATGAAGATTTCACCAAAAAGAATGGTGTGAAACAATTATGACATCATAATCACCATTTCAAGCTGCGGGAAATTTTTAGTTCAAAAAATGGATTCTCGGGAAACTGCATTTTATCCAGGCCTGGCTGCAACTGGCTAATACTTTTTTATTGATACGTCTATGGGAAATTTTCACTTACCGACGTGTTTTCATTATGTTGTCAAATTTTTTTTTTTCAGTTATGACATTGTTACTTTCTCATTCTATTTTATTTTTTTTAATCTTTTGTGTTTGTAAGGTAAGCCTATTTTCTTTGAATAATAGTATTCAATCCATTGTTTTAGTATTTTGCTATAAAAAAGTACTGCTTGATTTGTTCAACTTTCTTTTACAGATTCGCAATAATATTGTAATGGATAACAATAGATAAATATCCTAGAAAAAATTCAAAATGCAACAAAAAGCTAGATTTATTTAATACATTCTTTGGTACTGCTTACAAAAGCTTTTATTGCTGGTTCTCAATAGATAAAAAGTATCGGCAGTATCGGTATTGGCTCTAAATGCTGGTATCGATAGTAGTATCAATATCGGCTTAAAATGTGGTATTGGTACATCTCTACTTTAGATCCATCACAGATCATAGAAAACAACTTAGTTTTTTAAAGTTTTTTCTTGATTTCATTTTTTGTTCTTCAGCAATATACGTGCAAAACTCTGGAGTTCTTTTTTCATTTTAGTAGGTTTTCCCTATATCAAGAGCTTTTGCTAGGTTTAAATCACATAGCCATTCAAAATCAGAGAATGGCTGAGCATGCTTTGCTGTCGTGTGAACAGTTCTAAATAACTTAGTCAGCTTTTCAAACTCCTTCATATTCATACACTCTAACATGGGCTATGCTTTACCCTGGCTTTGCCTTCTTGGCGCTAAAGAGCTTGGCACAATATGCAGGTATTCACTAAGGGTATAACTTTTTATGGTGCTTAATCTAAAATGATTTGACCCAATGCTAAAAGGTGCAGGGGTTTGAGTAAATTCTACACATATTTTGCGGTGCATTTTATTTTTTCCCTTGATGCAATGAAACCATTCTCTGTTTATTCCCAAGAAGCTTGAAACGTTCTTTTATGCTTTAATTCTTCATATGCATGACATTTCTTTGTTTTTTGCTTTTTCACCTTTTGATCTCTTACTTATTCACTGATGGGTCACAAATACCAGGAATAAATTTCCACATTTTGCTTGTATTCCTCTGTGCATTTAATTATTATTTATCGTGTTACCTCACAAATGCTGTATAATGCTGAGCCACCAAATGTCCATGCAGGAGTTGCAACAAACTAATATTTTGTTGAAATAACCAGTTGTTTCTTCATAAATGTGTTAAGCCTTCCCAAACTAGCATTTTATTGCATCATTTTGAAGTTTAAACACATTGCTGCTTTTGCCTTAACTGACCCTTTTGTTTAGAAGTCTAAATGCTTTGTAGTTATCACTTTTTTGGCGAGCTGTTTTGATGTACTCCTGCAGCTGGATGCTGCACCTACTGCAGTAAACTTTATAGTTGTTTTTTGAAGAGCAACAAAAACATCAAATGAGTTAACATTGTTATGATTGAATAAATAAAAAACATCAAACTAAGAAATCAAACTGATTAAGTGAAAAACATGATTGTTGTTTTGTGAACATCAGCATGTGGCAAGCAGTCTGCCAGGCAAGTGAAATATGATACCAACTTGACAAAGCTAACTTTAGCTGATCTTTGACTGACAGACTGGTGTTAATGTTGACTTCTGCTCTGTCAGAATTTTTAAGCTGTCACATTTTAAACTTGTTATAAGAATTACCATCTTAAATTTTGCTGGAAGAACAAACCAGGACACAAAGCATCTTTTTATTAGTATAGTCTGTAGCCACAGATATTTTAGTAGCAAAAGCTTCAAACTTTGAGCCAAATGTATCAGTTGTTACCTTACCATTCCAATGTAAAATTATTGGAAGTGTTTGGATGAGCTTTGAGTGAACTTTTCAATAACATCATAAACAATCTGTGTTTTATTAGCAACCCTTGTTCTCTGATTGTAAAAAAAATTGGTGAGGTTTTAATAATTACATGATGGCCACATTGTCCCTTATCTAACTGGTCAAGGGTTGAGACAACCCCATCTGATCTATTATATTTTATGGTTCTGAAAGCAACTTTTCATTCATGTAGCAGTTCAAGTATTGGCAACTTCTAAACTGGTATTGATATTGAGCTGGTTGGGAGTCATTTTGAGCCTGTTAAAAAGAAGGCAAGGTAGACGATGCTGGAGATGCATAATTGTCATCTGCATTAATTTAATTTTGCATTTGTTGATGCAGAAGCAACCATTTAACACTTTGACTATCCCAAAGATTGAAGCCAATGTTTTGGATATATGATTTTGACAAACAAGAGTTATATCTTTTCCCATTTTTAATGAGTTCAAAACCAAACCTTATCAATAAATTACTTTGTATTGTGACTTGCAATGTCCCATAGTTGATAAGTTTCACTGAAGTGTAGTTCAAAGCAGAAAGGTGAAGTCAGTTAACAGTAATGAAGTATGTTGTATTTATTATTTTGCAATAGTCATTGTATTTTTTTGATACAGATTGGATAGTATTGGAGCTAATTCAACGTTGTAGTTGTTTATTTTAAATGTTTTTTTCAGGTTTGTCTGTAGACTTTATTGGTTTCCCTTGAAAGTGTTGTATGCTACAGGCTATATTAGCTGTAATGTTGGAATTGAACCTGTGTTTTACCTGTTTTTTAATGGTCTTCTTTGGACTTTGCTATGCATGAATATCTACTGGTTTATGGTAAGTCCACTTTATCATATTATGTTTTTCAAAGTGCAGCAGAGTGGAAATATCTACAGGCAGGAGAGGTGTCACCAGAAAGAATTGTTTTGACATAACCTTTTTTTGTTTGTATCCAGCTTGCACTTACTAAATAATCATTCAACAATGAGTTGTCAGGCTTTACATGCACTCTTTTATTGTGTTATTTAAAATATATACAGTATATATATATATGCTATGAAGTTGTATACTTGAATTTGCAGGCTGTTCTGCATATGAAAATTGATATATATTTGCATTGTACGTGTAAGTGTTTTGTCCTTTTGGACTCCCCAGCAGGGCCTATTCTGCCCCCAAACCAAAAACCTTCATTTGCAATAACCTAAAGTCGTTTTCTCTATATGCAAATGCAAACATGTGTCGGACAACCAGCTTATATATTTATGTCAAAATTTATGTTGGTGTGAATCTTCAAACCATTTTTAGTTAGCTTTTGAAATTATGCAGTTTTTTTTCATGCTAGTACAGTGAACTTTGCTAAATGAGCACACATAAAAATTATAAAATTTGTATTAAGTAGCTGTTTCTCAAATAGCAACGATAGTTTGGACTAAGTATTACCTGAGATTTTTCTTACTGGAAAAGCAGCTGTGTAAAAGAAAAGTATCACAGGTTTTAGAGCATGTTTATAGGCATTTAGTATAAACGATTTTCTGTGCTTATTTGGTGTTCTGCTTGTTTAGTTAATCAAAATCTATACAAAGAATGTAAAGCAAAGATTTTTTTAAATTTTCATTTACTGATCAAAAATTACTGGGCATAAAAACACCAAAATGGGCCAATTGATCACCTCAACGGAATGATTAGCCTGTTGGGTGGGTGACATCATGAAGACATCACATCTCATGTAGAAGTCAGAGATTTAAATGTACATTTTAGGCTGTATCAAATTGGAAAGTTTCTTAGATGTCTTAGGAACTCTTTCAAAATTTGTTGTTCTACTAACAATTTAAAAAGCTATTACAATTGTGTAATTTGATTTTATGTCTCCTCAATCCTCGTTTACATGATAATGTGGAGAAAATCAAAACACCACCACTTGGGCTAGATAAAAAATTTTTTCAAAAAATACGGAATAGTCAAGTTCCTATTTGTTGTCAATACAATATATGAGTCTTTTAGCTATCGAGTTTTTTTCAAGTAAAATGAAAAAAAAACATGCTCTTGCCTATTTTTGTTACAACTTTAAGAAAAAAGAGACAGTTGTGAAATACCAAATGTCCAAAGTCATACACAACCTAAAAATTACTGATAACTGTCCTCTTAAAACCTTTGAACATTTAGGCATTATATCTGACTAATTGCACTTCTACTTATCTTCAATTAAGAGTATGTATATATTGCACTATGCTGTGGTCACTGATGATGGCAATTTAAATACTGTAGACACTGGTCAATGACAAGGTGATACACAAAGTGAAAATGCCACTTTCAGTTTTAAAAAAAATCTTAAATACCATTGAATAAAATGCCAGTTATTACTTATCAAGGTTAGCACTCTTACAGTTTTTGATTTTGACTAACCCACTCATTATTTTTTTGCTAGCTGTGGCTTCTTCAAGTGGAGTGTTTTTCAGTTCTGATACCATTTTTAGCTATATCTTGTTGTTCCAGGTCCAAGGTGACTTTGCCAGTTTCAAAAGCATCAACAATTCTGATGCATCATTAACACGTTCAGTGCTAACCTAGTCACTCATAAAGCGATTGTGCAGAGCAGCGCGTTTTTTCTTTTTTTGTCATTTGTACTGTCTGCGCGAATACTAACAGCTAATAACTTTTTTAAAACTCTTGTAGAGAGAAGAGTAGACTATGTTTGAAAAGAAACAAACAAACTTTTTTGTGATAAGATTTTATTCTCAAAAAAAGCACAATCACAATCTTTTCTTAGAATGGTATTCAGCATAGCATGGCACTTGGCATAATGCAACTTTGCATTCTTTGCAAAAACAATGAGTATCTCTACATCTGCCTTTTTTAGAGCACAACTTGCACTTCCTCTGTGGTTTTCGCTTTTTTGCTGTTGGAAGCAATTCTTCCAAAATATGAGATTTGAAGCCACCACAAAGTCGGTTTGAAGCATCGACTCTTGCTGATGAGCGTGGTGGTGATGCATCATCATTTTCATCATCACTAACATCTTGGGATGTTTAGCATAATTGCAAAATAAGTGCCAATTGAAAATCATGCAAAGTCATATTGTGACTTCCAGTCTTTGCTTTGTACAACACGAGAGCATTTGTTACACAGAGCTCCATTAGGTAAAAAAAACTTTTTTGGTCCATTTCTGAGTCTTTCTAATACAAGGATAATACGATATCATTTGGTATACATGATCAACACCAGACATATGTTCATTGTAATCACAAATTGCCACTGGCTTTTCCACCTCTTCCATCACACCTCCTCCTCCTTTTTTCTGCCTTGTTATGGAGATAACAGAGCTGTCATGCTTAGTGCTGACTGCTTTCACAATTCTTTTGTCTTTCCATGCCAAGACCATTACATGGCCATTGTCTCGTGCGATCACATCATGTCTGGCCATGTTTTGTGGGTTGTCGATTTCTGGTGGACTTCCTCTATTTTTCCACAATGTTCCTACAGTATGAACTTGCGCTGTCAACAGAAACTCACTTAACTCTAAAGAATTGTACCAATTATTCATATATAAGCTGTGCCATAAACCCAAACATTTGTTGGTCAGCAAACCCGTAACAGTTCCTTTTATTGACTTTCTCTTGCCATGATATATATCCATGTTCCAGCAATAGCCTGATGCAGAGTCTGCCAATATGTAAACCTTGATGCCATATTTAGTTGGCTTGTCTTTATTATATATGCGAAAGGAGAGCCTTCCTCTCCATTTCAGCATGCCTTTGTCAATCGCAATGTGTTCTCCCACAGCATACACTTCCCGCCATTTTGCAACAAGTGTTTCAAATATTGGTCAAATTTTGTGTAGCTTGTCAGTGCAGTCACTAGGCATGGCATCATTATTATTGAAATGCAAGAATGATGATATTAGTTGAAACCTATCTCTTGACATAGTCTGATTGAAAAAAGGCATTTGTAAAGGAGGTTTTGTTCTCCAGTAATCTGCGATTCTTCCTTTTTTATCCATTATTCCAGTCAGCAGAACGAGACCCAAAAATCTCTCCAGTTCCTCGGCTGTAACAGGCTTCCACTTGTGCGCTCTTGCATGAGGAGAGAGTGTTGTTCTGGTCAAGTATTGAGATGCATAACGGTTTGTTTCAATCACTAAAGTTTCTAAAAACCTATCTGTAAAGAAGAGCTTGAAATAATCGTATGGGTTATTTTCATCATTTACTGCAGCTTTGGCTGTGGGCCCTTGCATTCCACCAAAGGTAAAAAGAGGCAGCTGCCAGTTTGCAGCCTGCCATATGTAGTTTCTTCTTCTATGGACTTGTCCACGACCAGGCTGCTGTGAAGAGCTTGGAAAATGATTATCATTTTCATCATCATCACTATCTCCTCCACCAATGAATCCAGATGTAGAGTCAGAATCGCTTTCAATGTTGTCCGATAAATCGGACGAATCACTATCATTAATCTCTGACATGTCAGAGTCACTATCCATTACAATATCAACTACTTGTGTATTCATTTTGCTAAATAAAGAAAATTAGGATTAAATTTTGCATTAAATCTCTCATTTTACCACTAACTTTTTTTATTCTTTTCTCCCATCTTCAAAGCTCAGCATTTGAAAACCTTCAAAAAGCCTTCGCAAAGTTTTGTGTGCAAAATGTCTAGCAACATTCCCACATACACACTTCAATGCTTTTTGCTATATAGGCGTTCTAGAACGTTTTTAGCACCAAACGCATTGCAGCTATTTCAAAGACGTTTTGGAACGTTTGAATGCACTCTGTGCATTTTCTCTCAAGACATTGCAGAACATCCTATCGCACTGAAAGTGTTAACAACATTAAGTGATTTGATCAAAGCTTGAACATATTTGTATGATGAGATCTCATACCAAGGGTTTGAGTATACCTTTAAAAAAGATGAGTTGACATTTAATAAATTGAAAACTGTCCAGGAGTCTGGGCCTATCAAGTCAGCCAAAGTTGCTTTATGGAAAAGTGCTGGCATTCGTTGCAAGGAATGGTTTCTGTTGCTCTTTTTTTTTGATTTTATGAGAGCCCTTGCCAATTCTTTCTCTTTGTTTTCTGATACACCCTTGCGGAAGAGGCCCAGTATAGCAAGCTATTCAGACAAATACCATAGGTAGCAATCAAATATATTCAGGTATGTCTGGAGCATTGGTATTATCTGTGTAGAATGTTTTATAGAAGCTATTGTTCTCAGTGTTGCTAGATCATCTTTCAGGGTATAGTGTCATTGCAAGTCAGCTAATGGACCAAAAGTGGGATCTGTTGAAGTGAACTAAGGTTTCAGATGATATAGAACCAGAAATAAAGCCAAATATCCTTTCTCACAGCCATGGATAAAACATCAAGTACTATGGAACAAATTTTGCTACTCTGAAAATAATGATAATTTGGCCCTACTTAGACATTATGACAAACATCATTACAAAATATTTACTGGCAAGCTTGATATAGCGCAATGTTTTTTTGTTATCTTTATTGTAAAACCTGAATTTGAAAATTTAAACTTTTATGAAGTCAAATGGTGTCGCATACTTGATGCAAAAATAAATATTAAAAAAATGATTTTACTTCACATATAACCTAGTATTATTTGTCATTGTGTTGTAATGTTTTTACTGAATTTATTCTACAATCAGCCTGCATTTTGATTTTATTTTTTTCGTCATAATGGTCTGCTGTCTTGTGGGTAATACTTTAATACTATAATATGAAATTATTTGTTTGATATGCCAGATATATAATTACTGTATATTTCGGCATATAAAATGACCCTTAAAGTAAAAAAAACACCCTTAAAAATTGGGGGTCATCTTATACAATTGATATAAAATCAGACCTTAAATTCTACATGCAGATTTTTTTTATTTTACATGAAAAAATTATGATCATTTTGGTTGTAAACAAAAATTGGTTGCTCTAATTTTGTACCTCGTCTTATCTGATGGTCGCCTT
Organism: Trididemnum clinides; assembly: GCA_963675345.1. NCBI lineage: Eukaryota > Metazoa > Chordata > Ascidiacea > Aplousobranchia > Didemnidae > Trididemnum > Trididemnum clinides. The sequence goes on along the minus strand of OY776302.1, from coordinate 31,752,309 downwards.
ATATACTGAAATATACGGTACTTATGTGATGGAGTGTAGATTTGTCAGTACACCTATTGTGTAAACCCTTAGATTTAGTTACAGCTATTGTGTGGACCCTTAGATTTAGTTGTTTTTTGACAGTGCTGATGTTGCTTTATAGCCAAATGCATTTGTCTTAGTGTATTAATGTATAAATAAAGTTTCAAGCTGATTTAGTTTTTTCATTCATATATATATAAATATCCAATTGGTTATAACGTTTGTTTATCCAGTAAATTATGGACAACTAATGCAGAAGAAAATAAAGCAATTTTCAGGCTATACAGTAGATTCCACTTAATTGGGCCGCCGGTTAATCGGGTCGGCTGTTTAATTGGGCCAAATTGTGAAGAACGAGATCCAATTAAAGATAATGCACTACGTTAAATCCGGATAATCAGGCCACTATTCTGCTTAATTGAGCCACAACTATAGTTACACATACACCGGTGTAATTGCAAAATCGCCTTTGTAATGTAGTAGAACTCAATATCACAAAGCCAACTATATTATGTAACCATTGAACAATACAGGCGCAACTTATTTTGTCATTTCATGTCCTTGGACATGGTAATTTTGTTGTGTTTTGTTGCAAATTTTGTGTAGTCCCAAGCAGAGATGCCACGAAAAGAATTAACTATTGCTGAAAGGATTGTTGTCCTAAGAAAAATTAGAGAGCAACCTCTAAACATTAGTCATTGCCAGTTAGCTGAGATAACTGGTGTACCAAGGACAACCCTGGCACAGATACTGCAAGACTTTGGATAATCAGGTCAGCTGCTTAATCGGGCCAAATAGTGCTTATCTCGATGTGGCCCGATTAAGCGGAATTTATTGTATATTGATTTTGACATGCAATGTGCATCTGAGACTGCATATCTGCTGTGGCGACCCCTAATTGGGAATAAGTCAAAAGAAAAAGAAGACTCTAGCAAGAAAGTTATTCCCAAGCGGAAATTTTTTTCTAGTTTTTTCTATCAAGACTCGGCTGTTGGCCATTTTCAAGAAATCTTTGATCAAACAACAATGCTTGCTCACAATGACATTGCAAATTATGTGGTAGTTTACTGATGTCAGAGAAGTCAAACTTATTGATGTTAAATTTGTCTAAATTCAACCTCATTACAGAAAATGCTTTTTTAAAAGGCAATGCAGTGTCACCAAATGCTTTTCTACACATTGCACCACAACAGAACTCAAAAGACATGGTGTCTACAAGCCAACAACAGCAGTTTTTTTCAAATATGCGTGTAGCCTCACACTTTTCTTTACAAAGATTTATGTAGCCTCACCATTTTTCAGACCAGTGTTAACTGCTATGATATCGAAAAGAAATTCAAAAGTTTTGTTTTCAACTGCTCAATAGTTTTGGAGTTTTCTTAAATGAGCAAGACTTCATTTTCAGCTGTACCTGCTTTGCTGTAAAGTCCTGTTATTGACAATATAGCATCATTTGTGGGATTGATAACTGAACAAAGAGTAATAATTGCATGTTTAACACTTATCTACATGAAGGGTCCTCAAATAGTGGGTTGTGACCCAAAATTTTGGTTTTGACCATTACTTTTGTGTTTTTTTTTTATTTGGTTTTTGGTTGTTTGGTTTTTGACAAAGCAATTTTTGGTTTTTGACCATTACTTTTGTAATAACGTAAATAAGCTACAAAGAATGCAGAAAAAGATTTATTCTAGTAATCTCCTTTGGCTCTGATGACAGCTCTTAATCTCCAAGGAAGGTCTTCCGCTCAGGCACGCAAGATATTTCTGTAATTTCAGACCAAGCTTTGACTAATCTCTGTTCTAAAATATTTACATACTTTTTTGGGGTAGCACAGGCCTTTTTTTGAGAATTAACCAACCATGAAAGTTAAAAACATTTGAGTCAGGAGAAGTTTGGGGCCATTCTTGTTTGCTATAGAAAAGGGACAGTGGTTCTTGCAACACTGCTTAGTGATATTAGTTCTATGAAAGAATGCTCCGTTTTGCTTAATGGTGCAATTTGCATTTGGATACATCTCACTGACCCATGTTGTGAACCCATCTTCCAAAATTTTGTCAATTTAGACATCTTTATTGATTTTGTCTCCCTCTGGAACAAACCACAAAGGAGATTTCTTGAAGAAACAGCTGCTCACATCACTGAGGCTGGCTTTTTTTATCGTTTTTAAGCCTTGACCTATATCCTAAAGCAGTGTTTCCCAACCTTTTTTATTATAGCGCCCCCTTGTTCTTAAAAAAAATTCATACCGCCCCCCAACTTTCAAATGTTATGCACAAATTACTACGCACGTTTTGAAAATAAAATTACTTACTAATCGTCACTAATATCTTATGAATGTATATTTAGTAAGCTAGCAGCTAGCAATATGTTGATTGCACGAATTAAGGAGAAACAAAAGAATGTCAATAAAATATACATATTGTATTTCCATCAAAAATAAAAAAATGCCCATTCAAAACGCTTAACACTAAAACTTAGCAATCATTTTGGAGATATTGTAGGAACAAATAAGTCCATCGTCATTTTTTTGTGACCGCTTCGTCGCAAAAAAAGATATGGTATTTCTGTTCTCAAATTTATTTCGCAATGTTTGAAAGTATGACAAAGGTTTTTTCTCATTGCCAGGATGGATCTTTTTAAAGTGCTCAGAAAGTCTGAATGCCTTCATTGCCTCATTGGTGAACACTTTTTGACATAGAAGACACATCGGCAGTTGTTTATTATTAGGAGAACTGATAAATCCATACTTAAGATATTCCACGTTATATTGTCTGCACTTTTTTTTGAGCGTGTTATCTGTCATTATTATGGTTAAATATATTTACTGAAAATAAGTTTAACAGTTATACAAAACATTGATAAAATACGTGACCGTAGTGATAGCGACATAATTAGATACATAACCAATAGTAACATTATTACTAATAATGTTATTTAAATTGTCTATACATAATAGCTGTTTGATTTTTAAAATATGAAAAAGATCTTTTTTGAACAAGTTAATAGTATTTAATATATTGAAAATATATTAATTCTGTGTGAATATCACAAGATCAATTTAAAATTTAAATTTACGTCTGTGAATAGTATTTTAAAAATGGAAAAGTCCTCGAAATAAATAAATTGAAAAATTATTTATTATTTTTGAACAATTATTCTTGTAGTATTAATAATATTTATGCATTAATTTTAAAAAGATACACAAAATTTGGTTAAATAGCACCAAAATTTGTAAATTTACTAATGCCGTAGCTCAGTTAAAATTTGCTTATTCATGTGTATTCCTTGGTTAAAATTCTCATTAACTAAATGTAAAAATGATATAGTGAAAATGTTCACAAATGTTCGATAGGTTCTATAATGTTTGTAAATATTATTTAAGTCCAAAACTAATTTACTAATTCTATGTGAATAAAAGCGCGAGCAACATATTTGTCACAAACCTTAACAGGGGGTGGTTAGGGCGTGTGTGACGTCTTATTTATTTTGGCTAAAAATATATTACTCTTAGATTGTGTCTGAAATACGCTTCACGTAGGCTTCAAGGTAAGTCGAAATTCTATGCGTAGCTTTACTTAAAACTCTCAATTTATTAAGGACAAACTCTTTTGCCCTATTGCTTCTTTTAATTTAAGTAATTCTTTAACAATCTAACGTCTCTTCCAGTTAGATTAATTACGCTTCTTTTTAAATTCAACAATGTTATATTACAGCTTTAACAGTTTTTGAATTTTCACAACAAAAATATTTCACTTCAGTATCGATTTCAATGTACAAGCACTATTGCTTAAAATAACCGCTTCAAATTCTTCAACAACGATAGGCTATTAACAAATGCGATAATACTTTTCCATTTTTCACCTCTTTTCACTTCCCATCCCTCTCTATGTGTTTTTTTTCATGCGCAGCTACGATATTTATAGAAAATTATCACATGACCCAAGAAACTTCCAGATTTCCAAATAAAACTAAAGCAAAAATGCTAGAACAAAAGAAAGCTCTAGTAAATTAGTTATAGCGAATGACTATAAATAGCGTCAAAATTTAGAGGTTACTCGAACAAGCGAACAAGCTGGATTGTTACGTCATAAAAGCGTACATGTTTTTGCAAAGAAAAAAGGCAGCTGTAGTAGGCTAAGACTAATCTTGCTAGCAATGCATTTAACAATACGAAATATACAAAAACAAAAGCATCAGCAGAAAAGCGAGCAATGACAAGAAATCTAACGAATTAATATGATATTTTGTGACAATATTACACACATATGCCACCGTCACGAACACACGGGGTCTAACTAAGAGTGTAAGCAACTGAACTGTAATGAACTGATTGGTGCCTATTGCCTACATACAGCAGACGCAGCAAAACGAGGTAGAAATTGGAAAAATACAGTAGATTATATATTCTTCTGTACAATTGTTTCTTGTGATAACACCTAGAATTGTAGTATGTAATGTATTTTATATATTATTATTTTATTTTTTATAAGCATTTTTATAACGCCCCCCTTATGTGTGTTCAGCGCCCCCTCAAATAAGAAATTGCTCACAGCGCCCCCTTGCAAGTCTCCAACGCCCCCAAGGGGGCGATACCGCCCACGTTGGGAAACACTGTCCTAAAGTGATTTTAAGAGCATTTTATCATTTTCTTGGTTAAATGCTGCTTTAACAGTAAGTAACTTATCACCAAAAGTGAGATTTGGAAGCATGCCATTCCTGTGTCTCATCAACAGTTTCTCTGATTGATCAAGTCTTTTTTGCTCTGTTGCATCTAAAAGAAATTGACACTTTTTGAGCTTTCATGCGTATATTTTCAGATCATCCTTTTTAGAGAGTTAGCATAGTTGTTTTTGATATTTAATGCCATTTGGCCATTTGTCTCAACATTCTTTTAGAATTTCTTCAAATTTTTTCTCTGATAGCTTTGACAATTTTTTGGTTTTTTTAGACCTTGGAAAATCAGATTGATAATGATGACTCCTTACATTTTCTTGATTGCTTTTACTTCCCTTTCCATTACACCTTTTCTTCTAATAGTTTACTAAATTACTCTTTTTGGGGCATGGTCAAAAACTTTTTATCAGATCCACAGAGACCATGTAAAGCTTTCTACCAGCAGCCACACGTTTTTTTCATCTGTTGCACCAAGAAAATTGCATGCACCAGACCTTTTCCTGTGGCAAATGCAATTTGCATCTCATCCAATAAAGTCATCTTCATAGGTCGTTTCTTAAGTATCCTTTCAATTATCTTCATTTCATATTCCAGCAGTTTGTGACACTTCTGTAATTTCTGCATGATCTTGTGCCACCTTTCCCCCTAAAAAGTAATACCACTTTACTTTTTTTTGATATCCTGGCATTTTCAGGCTCTATAGCTGTCCGTTTGTATCATTCATTAGTCTTTTCCCACAAATTCAAATAATTCAGCAGCAATTATCCCACTAGGGCCTACTACCTTTCTTGTTTTCATGCCACTTGGTGCATGTTCCACATCCTTTTTTAAAACATTGTCACAAGGTTTTTCTATTTTTTTATGCCATGACCAGTTTTTCATTCCATTTATTTTTTTTGGTTAATAGTGTTTGCACATACTCTTCCCATACTTTGATTTTATCCTTCATGCATACCTCTAATTGCTCTTCTTTTCCGCAGATGCTAGGAATTCCTATAATTTTTGTTTTCTCTTTCCTTGCTTGTTGAACTATTTTGAGGATTCTTGAAAGTCCTTTTTGTTAGAGCAATCTCATTTGCAGTAAGCAGCAATGCATTTTTACTTTCTTTTTATCTAACACGGTTGCTTTGATCTCCTGGTCTTATGCTTTTCCAATTGCTTATAGAGAAGCTTTTTTTCTCTAATTGCCTCTTCCACTTGTTCATTTCACCACCAAGATATTTTTTCTTCAAGTGTTTGTTACTCCACACACTTTCTTTGCCACCTCTATTATTCCTTTATTTTATTCATGCCGAGTTTCCATCTGATGTAGATTTACTTGCTTCACCTTTTCCATTATTTCCCTAACGTTTTCATCCTTTTCCACAGCTTGATTTGTCCTTTGGCCACACCTTTTAAATAAACCACTTTTGCCAATATAACATCCATAACTATTGGTCTATGTAGTGCGGAACATCAAAACCCAGTATTTTTTTCACATCCTTGATTCTTTGTAGTGTATTTATTTGGACACGCATACAGTCTACTTCAGTTGAATATCCAATGGATTGTAGTAGTTCAATTTTCCACCATCTTAAAACATTAAATTACCAATAATAATATCAAGATTGCCAGCTAATTCAAGAAGCCTTTCACCATCTTGGATTGCTTTTTCTTCATCCATTACCACCATCAACTCCAACATAACTATTGGCAGAACTTCCTACATGTCCAGTGAAGTCTCCCATAGTAATGAATTTTTATGTTGGTCCTTACTACGCAATTAACTCATCACAAAAAGCACTTTTTTGGCTCCCTCCTCACTGTTGAACATGCACTGAAATCACAGAAATAACATTCTCATTTACGACCAGTTTCACATATGCTTCATCAATTCTTTTTTGCTGTTATCCCAGCACTGCCATCACCCAAAAGAAATGAGATTTGTGTAAGGCATTGAATTCTGAACATGAATAATGCTAAATTAGGAGAAGAAACTAGTCAGAGCTGTGTTGAGATAACAATAAAAAAAGGCAAACAACAATTTTGATATAATTTATTAATAGCTTCAAATGCCACAAATTTTGTAGTAACTTTTGTTAATTGGATTAGATAATAGGTGGATTTTGAATCTACAGTACTTTAATATTTAGCTTTAGCAATAGCATTAATTTTTTCATCAACGCAAGGTAATGGATATGAGTCTAAATGAGTATAGCAATTGATTGTTTGAGAATAGTTTATCTTTTGTCACAAGTATCTGTGCTCACCAGTAAGAATCCAAGGATTCAACTATGCCATCTTCAAATAGTTGTTTACTTATTGAATAAACTTGAATGTGGTTGAAAAAATATGCATACAACAAATACAATCAATCTAACTGCAGACATCTTAATCTGAATTGTAGCTGCATGAACACTGTAGCTGTTCTAGCAAGTGAATCTAGTAATGTCTTTGAAAACTTGCAATTGTAAGTAATAAAGTAGTGCAGCTATGCACACAATTCTTAGGTTTGATTTAAAGTTGATCTAAAGCAAAAAAGTGTCGTTTACTGGAGCAACTTTTTTACAGCTTTGAGCAGATTTCTATGTATTGAAAATCCATAAATTATGATGTTTTGAGCTGTTTGCAGGAATTAAAAAAAAACTTTGGTTTCTTTAATTCAACTTTTTACTGTAGCTTCTACCAAATTTTGTGCAGTGCTTCAGCTGGAATGCAATTGTTAAGTGCATATTTAAACTTAAATGCCTTTTTATTTTTACTTCTTTAAAGATGAATTATCTGAAAGTAAGAATTTTGCTTTCCAAACAGGCATAAGGAACCTTTTTTCTGGAGATCAACAATTTGACCTGTTTTGTTTAGTTTAATGTTTTGACTTACATGTGAATAAATTCAACTTTCTCCATATTTTACTGCAACAAAGAGTTGCCTTAGTCATCTTTTTGTATGGACAGAAGAAAACCTTAATTAGCTCACAGATTGTTTAAGTTTTGCCTTCAAAAAATTGATCTCTCAAGAAAAAGGTCTTCACTTTTGCACAAAGAGAAAACAGCTAAATTTGATTGCTAATTTTGATAAAAAACAGGAAGTTTTACATTTAGAGAATTAATATCCAAACAAAAAGAGTCTTTACTTGTAAACAAGCAGAAAACTACTTAGTTTGTCTTGCTGGTGCTTTGAGTAAAATTAAAATCTGTGATGTGGTGTACAATAACTAATAAGTTATCCATCCTTGGTATAGGTACAGCAAGTAATGCAAAAAAAGGAAATACCGTATATACCGGCTAATAAGCCGATTTCTGGACCTAATTTTTTAACCTAATTTTCTGGGGTCAGCTTATTGGGCAAATATAGCTTGGAACCAAAAATACCGAAGGTCAAAATTGGTCGCAAAATGACCCCTATGATCTTACAATAGCATGATCTCACTGCACGTCACCTACGATCTTACAATTGCACGATCTCACTGCACATCACCTACGATCTTACAATAGCACAATCTTACTGTGCATCACCTATGATCTTACAATAGCACGATCTCACCGTGCGTCACCTACGATCTTACAATAGCACGATCTCACAGAACAAAAATAGCGAACAAAAATTAATAAACCTATCGTATCAAATTATTTAGCAACTGATTAAAACAAAGCACTTCGTCTGTTGAATATGGTATGTACTATAAACTGTGTAAAAAAGAAAAAGGCGCAAATAGAATGATGTCATTTTAAAGCATGTGTATGGTAGTTGAACGTAATTTTTTCGCTTCGGCTTATTGGACGGTAATATGTAAAAACCCTAATTTTCTGAGCTAAAAATCGACCTCGGCTTATTCGTCGAGTCAGCTTATTGAGCGGTATATACGGTACTAATCATTTTATATTTTTTAAGAACTGCAATTCTTGTTTTTCTATTTTATGCCAAATACAGGGCTTGGCAAAATGATCTGACCCATTTATAGGTTTGCTAAAAGCCAAATATAGAAACAAAAATGTGTTTTCATTTTTGAAAAGGACATTAAGGTATTAGGTTTCAAAATGAAATCAGTCAAATGGGATTTGTTATTGTCCACACACTGTGGAAGGCATTCACGAAAGTTGTCTATAACTTGGTGGGTCATTTCATGTGGAATGGCAGTAATTGCTTGATGAATTGCATCTTTAACACTTTGACACTTGCCTCAGTTTTTCAGTTTGATACAAATAGCAAAGACTTCTATAGCCATTCAAATTAAATCTCACACAATAACCACTGTTATGTGTTTAATTTCCACATGACGGGAATACACGTTAACAATTGATACCACTTCAGGTTCCACATGCAGCATGACGTCTATAGATGCCACTTCCTTTTTTAATGCCAATAGACTTGTTTAATATGTATACAAAGTTACTCAAAATATTGCTTATCTTTTCTGACTATAAGATAAAAATAATGAGGGTGTGCATTTGTGCAAAACCAGCATGACGGCTATAGCCGTCATCAAGCATCAAAGTTTTAAGTTGTTCAATAGAACAAGAATGATTAATGTACACCTTTGACTTGAGATATCCCCAAAGAAAAAAATTGCAAGGATTTAGATCAGGTGAATGGGCAGGCCAACTAATATCACCACACAATGAGATCAAGTGACCAGGGAACATTTCCCTCAAAATTCTCATCGCACATTGAGAAGTGTGGGCTGTTGCCCCATCATATTGATACCAAACATTGTCTATATTGTGGAGCATATTCAGTTTTGGTCTGAGAAATGTCTCTAGCATCTCACAATATAGATCAGAGTTCACAGTCACTGTAACATCTTCGAAGAAGTACAGACTCCATATACTGAATTCTACCACTGCACATCATACAGTTACCCGAGGACAATGCAAAGGGCATTCATGCAACTTATGAGGATTGTTCTCTGCCCAGTAGCTGAAGTTTTGCTTATTCACTGTGCCACACAGGCGAAAATGTGCCTCATCACTAAACAACACAACTGCTGCATGGAGGACATGTTGTTGAATTTCCAAACACAATGCTCTGTGAGTTTCAGTGTCTCTTTCGCTGAGTTCTTTTGCCAACATCATTTTGTGTGAATGCATTTGCAGATCCTTGTGAAGAAATTTTTGCAAACTTCTTTCGGAAAGCCCAAGAGCCTGGGTGCATTGAGACTATTGAACTAAAGCTCATATTACTGCCACATTTTCTGTAGTTCTGGTGGTGCAAGGTCGGTCGGTTGATTTTTGTGTCAATGCTGATCCACTAGCTCTGAAGTTGGTAACCCATAACAAGATCATGTTTCAAGCTGGTACGGGATCATGTCTACCAAGAATGAAGGGTGAATGGAACACTCGTTGTGTTGCAGTTACAGATTTGTTTGTCTTGATAAATGTTTCCTCAATGAAAGTGCATTGCTCACCAATTCATGTCAGCAACTGAAAAAGAAATGAAAAACAATGGCATTATAAAGAAACCAGTCCAATTCATGTTGAATTCATGTGAGCAAATGAAAAAGAAATGAAATACAGAGGCATTATAAAGAAACGAAACAAAATGGCATTATATGTACTTCTCAAAAATGAAAACACTTTTTTGTTTCTTTATTGTATTTGGCTTTTATTAAATCTACAAATGTGTCAGATCATTTTGCCAGACCCTGTATATAAAAGTTAGTCATTTTTTCTCCAAATTTCAGCTTTAGAAGTATGGTATTGCAGTTGTGTGTTGGAAGTTTTTCATTAAAAGGTCTTATGCTGATCATGCAGTGATTATGTGTCACTCACTTATAACCGACATATGGCCATCGTTAGACATGTTTTTAGTAAGAATGATAAAGGTATAAGGTATCCCTAGGACTAGTTGACAGAGTTGCTGAAGCACATTAAAACGAAAAAGACAGAACTTCACCTAGGACTAAATACAAACATTTTGGCTGTTCTGTCATTCAATGATATCCCAGTTTTGGGTTCTACAGCAACTATTGGCACAACTATGACAGAAGAATATGCTCCTTCACTACAAAGTTCTGAAAATGTGAAACTATTTCCTTGAGTGCAAGTAGAGATAATTGGATTTAAATGTTAATTCCAAATGCTGATTGGCACAAAATATCACCTGCTGGTAAGGTTGCTTTTTGTGCAACTACAATAACATTGGGTGGAAGAAACTAAAAGATATGTCACCATCATTATTTGCTTATCGTCTCCTAAATATGAAAGCAGAAGTTAAGACCACCACAGCAATTAAAACAAACTTTGTTTTTCCCTAACACTTGGTAGTTCATTTTGATAGGAGAGAGAGAAAACAACACGGAGAATGAAAAGACTTATGCTGTTTGTATCACAAACAGTTGTATGGAGAGAGAGAAGATTTTGGAAGACATTCTTTCAGAAAATGGCACTAGAAAAACTATTGCCAATAGTGTAAACAATGAAGGTCTTTTTATTTTAATTTTGAAGTACATCAAATTGAACAAAAATTTTGAAAACAAGATAAATGGTGTAGAGCAGGGGTGGGGAAAGTGCGGCCTTTTTAAAGAGTTTGTGCGACCTTCTAACTGTTTGCTTACTTCACCATATTTTTTAAATTTAGCTTTGCTCGTGTGTGTATAAGGCGTACTCTCAAATAAGTTCAGACATAGTCATTAAATGCTACAAAATTGCTTTTGTGTATTTTCAAGTTGTTTATTATTTTTTATGCATGTCAAATTTGTCTATGTGTACTGCTGTTTTAAGTTGCAGCCTAACTGGATTACCTGTGATTTGAAAAGCGGCCTTCGACTTACAAAAGTTTTCCCACCCCTGGTGTAGAGGATTTTGTAATTTGCTCATTAGTTTTATGAATTTGAATTACTTCATTAACTAAGCTGTTAAAGATGTTTGGCAGTTTATTAAGTTAAAATTAAAACATATGAATATCAATTTCAATTAATTTATTTCCTCCAATTTTTAAAAGTTTTGTGTTCTATAAAGAAGCAAGACAGAAGTGAGCATACTACAGAATGTAATAATTTTCGATATTTTGTTTAGCTTTATTTTTACTAGCTTAGGAGATATTTAGTGGGCTGTTTCACTGACAATTATTCTATTCTGGATTTTTGTTGTAGACTAAGCTTGAGCATTGCATGCACCAAAATCGCAACAAAACAAGGTGCTAGGTCAACTCTATCACTGCCAACATCTGATCTGGGCAACATTGGAGGCTGGTTGGTAAAAGGATTAACCCTTGGCCCCAGTCCTTTTCTTGTGTCTGACCTGAATCATGGATACCCTGCCATACCATATGACAAAGAACAAATTAAAACATAACTAATTTTGCATTAGTTTCTTTCAGGAAAATGAGTTCTCTGTGTGCAAGTCTTTTGTCAGACTGGCTACCCCAATATGTAGACTGCTTGACCCCAGACTTGTCTGCCTGTAAAGATTAAGAGTCCAACTACACGATACAACAAGCAAACTTGCTGGCTTTTTCTTCACACTATTGCTTTTGTGCTGTTCATCAAGTCTTTGGTATGAATGAGCAAGGAAATTAATCACATGACTATCAATTGTGAAGCAGACAGTTGATAGTCATTTGCTTGATAAGTTAATTGCAGTGGAAGAAAGAATAAAATTTCTTGGTGAATATTTTCAAAACAAAAGAAATTAGGAAGCATAGACCCTGTTCTTTTCTAAATATACAAATGCTTTAGTTCTATCATGATTATCGGAGAAACTTTTCACATATTTGGAATGACTTTTTGCATTGCTCCACTATTAAAAAAAACTTCCTAATAAGGATTTTACAGTATAATTGTAAATGATCAGTAAATACTTGATGTTTTACAAAATAAGGTGGCGCAATAATAACTGTAGTGTTTGTTTTGAAAGCTTTAGTTCCAGAAAAGTCTGTTTCATTAGAAAATTGCAGTGCATAACACTAACAGGTATGAATTTCATTATTTAGATAATAGTCTGAAATTAATTGTCATTGACAAGTCACAACATTGTTCTGATTTGTTTTTAAAGTTAATTTTGTTGTGTTCCTAAATTGCAAGAGCTATAGCAAAGGGTGTTATGAGTTGCCAATTGCCAATATCTGGCATATTGTATTTACCAATAATGCAGTGGAAAGATTTATGATAATAACTTTAAAAAGTTTTACACATTTGAGCAAATCGACCTAATTAGAAACTTGCATTATTTATGTTAAAATATGCACTTGAAATCAGAAGCTCAAAACACATGTTTCAACACAATAAAATTAACAAGAGATGCTGTATATGGCATTTGAATATTTTTCTGATGCATTAGTGTTCAGCATATATTAGCACATTTCTCTGCTGTTATTTAAACCTCTTAAGCCTGGTTCACCCAAAAAGCATCAGTGGAAAAACTGAAAAAAGTGCAAACTTTTTTCAACTCTTCAAACTTTTCATTTAACTATTCAAATATGGTTCATGCATTCTTGAACGCTTTTTTAAGAATGCTTTTTTAAGTTTTTTTAAGTTGAACCACTAAAACCAGTTCTCACTGGAAATTGTTAACGGTTCTGTCAAGTGAGCTTATTTTGGCAAGCCTTCATTAGTAAATTTTGCATTAGAAGGCTAAGTGTTGTCTTAATCCATTAAAAACGTTTTCATTTTTCGGAAAGATGTCGTGGAGACACAATTTAATCATAGTTGGTTTTACACAATAACACACAAAATTTTGATAGCATTTTTATAGCATTACTTTACCCTGAATAATGTATAAAAACATTAAAATTCAATCTGTTTATAATGTGTGTCACTCCTTGCCTTATCACAGACCTTGCAAATCACTGTTCATTCATAGCTGTAAACTTTCCTGTGCATTAAACTGACTGTAAGATACTTTACGCGGCTCCTGGTTAGCCCCAATATCCTACATAATACTGCAATGAAACACATCGATTCACCCTCAACAGCACAACGATTTTATTGTCTCTTTCACGAATACAATTATGTGAAGCAGATGAACGAAAGCATTTTCATTTACTTTTGAACCAGGATTCCTTGTTACTGCTAGCCATACAAGTATTAATTAAATCAAAAAAATGATATCTTTGCATGAAATTGGCCACACAAAGATTAATTACGCAATAGAAAAATGTTCCAATGATTACACAAATGTGGTGTTTAGGGCATGCATGTGATTACATGATAGCAGGTCTTGGCATGTGTGGAGCAATAGCTTGAACGGCCCGGGTTTGAGGCTCAATAGAACAAGATACAATGTAATATACCCCCTGGCAAAAATTAAATAAAATTTACATTTTTTGATTATACAGTCGTATCATTAATTTATACACAAATCACACTTCATTAGAATTTAGTATTAAGCACAACTTTGAAATGGGTCATTTTAAAATGGTGGTACTCATCTTTACATTTACAGTTCATACTAGTCTGTGTTAGTCTGTCAAGTTCTCTACTACGCGGCCTATCGTCCACTTCGAACGAGGCAAAGAATCGTCAACGATAAGCACAATGTCTTCCAATTTAAAATTTTGATGCCTTTGCTGCCATTTTTGGCAGTAGGTAATATTTGGCAAGAACTCCCTCACCCAGCATTGCCAAAATTTGTTAGCTAGATACTGAGTTTGGGCTCATCATTGACGTGCGTAAGAGTCTCTTTTGTCAAACAGTCCTGGAGTTAATGCTGCCTCTTGACAATAGCAAATGGTTGGGTGTTAAGGATTCATCATTCGGATCAAAAGTGACAGGAACGAGTGTCTTGAGTTGAGAATTAATTCAACTTCAGTCATCAAGGTGTGCAGAACTTCCATCAGTGACAACTTGTTCTTTCATCAAGGCACACATAATGTGCCTCGTCGAGCAAATCAGTCTTTGCCAGGCACCTCCCATGTGGCTTGCAGCAGGAGGATTAAATGACCATCAAACTTCATGTTGATGAAGATAATCATGAATTTGCGACTGGTTCCACAATTGCAGCAAATCTCGAAGGATTTTCTCTGCCCCCACAAAGTTCATATCGTTGTCGCTGTATATTTGTTGTGGCTTTCCTCTGCGAGATATGAATTTTCGAAGAGCTTGTAAAAAAGAATCAGTTGTTAGATTGTGAGCTACTTCTAGGTGAACAGCGTGCATGGATAAACATGTGATTATGCATCCATAACGTTTTACTTGACTTTGGCCTTGCTTCACAAGAAAATGCCCAAAGTAGTCAATTTCGACATGTGAAAAGGGTGGTTGTTAACTTGAAGACAGTCTAAGGGGAGATCAGTCATTAACTGCTGTCTGACAGGAGCATTTGGTTTTTTGCAAAAGACACCGTTGCCAATCAGTTGTCGTACTGTTACACTACCTTTCACAATCCGGTACGACTGTTGCAAAGATGCCTATGTGTGGCCCATCCCTGAATGGCCTACCAATTGGTGATGGTGTAAGATCAAAAGCTCTGTAAAATGCGAGTTGCTTGGGAGTATTACGAAGTGATGAACAGTGAAATCGATCGGTGCTTTGTCTAATCTTCCTCCAACTCGAAGGACTCCATCAACAAGAATTGGTTTGAGCTTCAGTAGGTAGCAAGGAGAGGAACCTCTAAGTAAACTGTCATTAGTCATAGAGCTAATTATGGCACAAAATTATCTTTTGTGGATATATTTAATCAAACATAAGTCTGCATTTTGCAGTTCGTCTACAGACAACGCTGAACAGTCAAATTTGGAATCATTGTTTTTAACCTTTAAAGGTAAAAAGTGTTTGCATCAAATTAGCCAAGCTACACATTTTTTTAATCAATCAAGGGAGGAATAATGGTTGATCAGGGTTTCAATTGGACAAGGCTTACTTTTGCTTACTGCAGTGAGTACTTTAGCTGTATAAGGAGAGGATAAAGGATAAAGATTACCTGGTAAGTCAAGAAGTAATGTAGGGGGTTTTGGCCAATTGTCCTGAGAAAGCAACAAAAACTTTGGACCATTCAACCAAGTTTTGGAATTTAAGAATGCTTCCATAGTGATTGGTCTGGTAGTAATATCGGCAGGATTGACTTTAGAGGCAATGTATTTCCAGTCGGAGACATCAGGATGACGCTCAATGATGGACTTTCTATTAGCGACAAATTCTGGAAAACGTTTCCTTGAGTTGTGAATGATGTGAAGCACAGCAGAGGAGTTGCTCCAAAAGGTAGTAGTGTAAGCCATAATCTGTAACTCTTTTCGAAGCAGTATGTCTAATCTCACCAAGAGAACAGCTGCTTTGAGTTCAAGTCTTGGTATGCTCATTGTTTTCACAGGAGCGAGTCTGGATTTTGCTATAACTAAAAAACACTGTATCCTACCGTGATCATCCAAAGATAACTGCAGGCACCATATGCGTTTGCAGAAGCATCAGAAAAATGATGGAGTTCGTAGGAGATAATTCTACCAAAGTCGATTGGTTTGTAGCACCTGCTAACAGTAAATTTTTGCAATTGAGTTAATGTTTGAAGCCATGCTTGCCACTGCACAGCTTCTGTATCTGATATATCATCATCCCAGTTCAATCTCTGCTTGCAGAGAGTTTGAAGCAAAATCTTGGGGTTCAAAATAATAGGGGACACAAACCCTGAGGGATCAAACAAAGAGCTAAGAGTTGACAAAATGCCTTGGCAAATTAAGGAGTGTGGCGGTATGTTTACCCTGAACTCAAAAACATTCTTTTTAATGTTTCATCTTATGCCCAGAACCCATTCAATAGAGTTGTTATCAAGATCAAGGTTTAGCAATAAAGTAGAACGTTCTGGACCTGGAACATTCTGCAAAACAGATGAATTGTTAGATGACCATTTGGTTAAATGAAATCCGCCCTTCTGTAGCAGTTGCGGAAGTTGAATCACAATTTTTACACCTTCTTTTACAGACGAGACAGAACACAAACGATCATCCACATAAAAGTTGTGGTGCACTACATTGGATATGTCAGGATCAAATTCACTTCCGTAGTCGTGAGCTGTTTGTCATAGACTAAAGGCGGCACAGCTTGGTGAAGATGTGGCACCAACAAGTGTACCATCTGGTGGACCTCAGGTGCTGCTGAAAGATCGCCTTGAGGCCACCACAAGAATTGCAGAGCCTGGCAATGCAAAGGATCGACACAAATTTGATGAAACATGGATTCTATGTCGGCAGTGATTGCCACTTGTTCTTTCCGAAAGCGAATGAGGACACCAATGAGACCTTGCATAAGAGCATCATTCAAGGAAACACCCTTGGACTTAGCTGTGCAGTCAAACACCACTCAAAGTTTGGATGGTTTCTGAGGTTTAGCACTAGGTGGTGCAGCAGGTACCATTTTGTGACATGAGTATTGACTTCATCAAGCGGAATTTTTCGAGCATGTTTTTTTTTTCAAATACAGCTCCATAACGTCAGTGTATTTTTGGTGCAATGCTTTATCGTTTAAGAAACGCCTTTTCAGGCATGCTAAACGTCTCTCAGCAACGCCTCAGTTGTCGCAAGGCAAAATAACGTTTGTTCTCCATGGCAATGGAAGAATGTAATCTTTACCTTCTTGTTTGACAGATTGCTTCATCAGGTTGAAAATGATTCCATCTTCTCTAGAAGAAGGCACGTGTAATAACGACGTTGCATTGCCAAAATCGGTCTCCCAAAGACTTTCAATTTGGCGATGCACAGTGTCCTTTGTTACTCCAACAAAGTTTGTTGAGAAGTTGTTGGTGGTAGACAAAAAGAGTGATGGCCCTAGTAGTGACTATCCTAAAAGAGTCTTTACTGCCATGGGTTGACCCTTACAACCCACACGAACGTCTCGAGTGCAGAAAATTTTAGGGTTATCTGCACCAATAAGAAGAGTAACCATCGCACCAGGAATATGTGGAAAACTGAGGTCCTTTAACACTATTGCTTCTGCATGCATTGAGAAAAAATGTCCGCGAGGTGGCAGAGCAAAAAACTGTCATAATCAATCATAATTAATCATCATAAAATACCCAAGTTTGTTTGTAAATCATTACTCATCTGTTTACTTCTACATCAAGTGTAATATATCGTTGAAATCTCTATTTCTTGAGGATTTCAAATATAATAAAAACAAAAAAATTTTTTTTGAATATGCAAATTTTATGCAAATTAGCCCCCTCCAACAGGTGCTGAGTTGTCTTCAAAATTAAAGTACCCTTACCTCAAAGATCACTACAGATTTTATTTTTCTACCAATTTCTTTAGAAATGGTCGCTAGATGATGCTAAGAACATAAGCTTTCAAGGTACATCACTCAAAACTTACCAAAAAGCCTAGGTTTTCTACAGTTTGCTACTTTCTGAAGCCCATGATCTTTTTGTTAACCGGTACTGCCTGGTACCAAGTTTTGTTAGTCAAATGTAGTATCTAAAATATGATCAGTTATTATCTGCTACAGGTTAGCCTAAACCATGTAACATTAAGTATTTTTGAACAGGGAATTTCTTGAAGATTCAGAAAATATCAAGTTTAAATAGAATATGTTGTTACTAACAATGAAACAGCAACTTATTTACACCCTTTGCATGTGTTGAGAAACAAGGGGGATACAGCAAACTTTGATTTAGAGAAGCCAAACTTTTGCTAGCTGTTAAACTTGTATTTCAGTTTTTGTCTCCTTGGAAACTTGATACAAAATGAAGTGGTAAAATATTTGCAAATTATTTTATCTTTTTATAGGGTGTAGTTTTTGTAAAAATTATAATTTAGTGAAGGTAAGTCAAAAAATCCTTGGGGGTTTTGAACTGACATGATGTATAGTACTCATTTTTGATCAGTAAATATCATATACCACTTAGCCTAACCTATTTAAAGTCATATATTGCTGAAAAGCAAATTTTCTTAGCTTTCAAATGAGACCAATATTTAGCAACACATCATATTTTTTAAAAACTAAATCTACTTTTTTTACTTACCCTACAAATTTGTTTGGGGGGGTTTTGAGACCCCTAAAAAATCTGAAAATTTGAATAGGTAAATTTTATCATTATTGCTTGAAATTTTGTCAAATGATGCCCAAAAAGAGTAGTTTTCAGACTGTGCCAATGATAAAGGGTTTGGTTTCGTGATAAACCAGTTATCTTGATTTGAATTCAAGGTAGTTATCTCTTGCACATGTCTGCTGAAAATTTTGCAATTTTTGTCGTCTGCAACTGGGTTTTTGGTCTTTTAAACCGTTTTGGAGTGTGAAAATCCAAGAATTGGAACACAACTTGTATATCTTCCAATGCATGAGGATTTGGGCATGATCTTTTGAAAATTGTATAAAAATCGGATAAGAAATAAAGTCACTAATCCATTTTTTAGTAAACTGATGTTGTAACTCATTTTGAAAAAATGTGAGGGGAACTCTGTTTTATGTTGCGGATAATATTACCCGCGCAGGAGTGAAAGAGTTAAATGACTAAACCTATCGAGATCAATTTTTGAAGCAGCAAGGTTAGGAAGAATAGGCACTTTATTCACTGAGTACTCAAGCAGGAAGAACAAAGTTTTCATCACCATTCAGCAAAGAAACTGAAAGAGAGACATTGATACCACTATGAGCTTTGGTACCAGTAAGAGTTTGAAGCATGAATTCATTAGTATCTCCATGCAAATTCAGTGCATTCACGAGAGCTTTGCCGTAAAAGGAATGAGTAGACCCTTGGTCTAGAAAAGCATAAGTAATTACGCTCTTGGATCCAAAGGTAATGTTTACTGGAACCACACACAAATATACATTCTGTAATGATTTGCCATTGCATTTATACACTCCACTCAGAGAACAGACAGTGCTAGAAGAGCTTTCTGCTCGAGAAGATGCAGAATTAGAAACGTTAGGGCAAAAAGAGTCGAAAGTGTTAATGCCTGCAGGTGTAGGTCTTTGCTTCCATGGATGAAGTAGAGTGTGGTGAAAAGTTCCAGTACAGCCAACAACGGAGCACATATTTTGCTTAGAACAAGAAGGTGTGTGATGATTTGGACTTAAACACTTGTAGCATAACTTAAGTCCCTTAACAAAGCTGGAACGTTTGGCTAGGGGAGTGGCCTTAAATTTGGGGCATTCATTAAGTTTGTGAAAAGGGCTTTTACAGAAGAAACAAGCAAAGCAGTCAGATTGTTGAGGATTTTGAGTATGCAAAATGTTTACATTGTATGACGAGAGTGCAGACTTCCAACGATCACCCAATCGCAAAGTACTAGAAGAATGAGCTTCAGGACGTGCTCTAGAAAGTGTATCAAACACTCTCCATCCATACAGGGAACTCGCTTCCTCTGACAATTTTACAACGAAAGAAACAAAATGAGAAAATCTGTTGTCTGACCTGATTGAGCTTCTACAGCAACAGATTCCTTTACCCAAAATCGCCGGAATTCAAAGGGAAGTTTGTTGATGAGCTGAGTCATGACATCCAGAGTGTTCAGACTTCCAAAGTAACCTATGCCTTCCAAAGTAATCTTAGTTTTTTCTAAAAGATCAAAAAAAACTTTTAAGGCTTTCTGGATCATCAGGATTTACTGCCTTTTCAGTTCTAAGCCGCTGCTCACAGGCATCGACTATTATACTTTACAAATTTGGGTCGTGGCAGAAACAAATTGTCTTTATGAAAAACACAAGATGTAATCTGAGGGTGTGGGGTGCACACTTGTGGATTAGAAATGGGAATGAAGGACTCAGGAAGATTAGCAGGATAATCTGGATCCTGTGCGGTTAAAGTGAAGCGGGAGGCCTGTGTACCTACTTTGGCTTAAAGCGTTATTTATTACTGGGGATAATACATAAGTAGAGGACAAAGAGGTGTTATTAACATCATACAATGCAGTAGGATGATTACTAGAAGGGATGTTGTAATAAACATTTTCATTAAATCTAACCCGAGGAGCAGTAATTGGTGCTGAAGTAGAAGGAAAGATTTTGGGCAAATTTTCAGCTTGCTTGCTACCTTGAACTAACGCTGAACCAGACCGCTGATTAGTATGATGGAATTTTAAAGGTTTTGTAACATTGTACCTTATGTTTTCATCACTAGTTTGATTCACCTCCTCGTCCCAGAGCTTCAGTTCCATGGTAGCTCATTCTATTTTGTGTTCTACTTCACGCTGAGCACGGAGAGAATCTTCTTTCTGCAGTCTGCTGGGCTTCAAGCTCTGCCAACTTAAGTTTGATTATAGCCTCTCGACGCTTTGAAGAAGATTGAGACAAGGTGTTTGAACCAGCTTCAGAAGCACCCACTAAACTGGAAGTATAACGGTTATGTGCAGAAGTTTGAAAGTTGTCTGGTTCAGACAGAGGCTGTCTCACTTTAAACCATTTACTTAAACGAGCTTCAAACTCTGTTTTTTCTTTAGTAAGAGAATCAATTGCCTCATGGTCAACTGGATCGCCCGATTTAAGAGCGTCGGCAATCATTTGGAAGTCTAAGTTGATCTGTAGTGCTACAGACTCAAGGGCATTAACACAGTTTGTTGACCTCAATGACATTAGTCGTTCAGCCTTTAGATAGAGCTGATTTAAGGAAGTCCTCATCTCCACTTCATTTTAAAGGCTCATTTTTTGGATATCACCAGAACAGTTATTAATTTGCAGTAACAATCAAGTAAACGAAACTTTATGTAAGATACCTTACGCGGCTCCTGATTAGCCCCAATATTCTACATAGAATTGCAACAAAATGCGCCAGTTCACCCTCAACAGCACAACGATTTTATTGTCTCTTTCACGAATACAATTATGTGAAGCAGATAAACGAAAGCATTTTCATTTACTTTTGAACCAGGATTCCTTGTTACTGCTAGCTGTACAAGTATTAATTAAATCAAAAAACTGATATCTTTGCATGAAATTGGCCATACAAAGATTAATTACGCAATAGAAAAACGTTCCAATGATTACACAAATGTGGTGCTTAGGGCGTGCATGATTACATGATAGTAAGTCTTGGTGTGTGTGGAACAATAGTTTGAACGGCCCGGGTTTGAGGCTCAGTAGAACAAGATATGACATAATACTGACAGTAAGACATCTTTTACAGGATGTCAATCGCATTAAGTTAAATGCTCAGTCAATGCTGCTAGATTGGTACTGACAAATTGCTAGATGCTTCATTTCATTATACTTGCCTTAATACTTATTTGTGCTCAACTGTTTTGAGCAGTCATTGGCGAGGCCTACTAGCAGCTTAGATTTTGAGGATATAAAAACCACCCAGCCCTAGATTCTACTTTTTATCAAATTTTAGTTCATCTCTAGCACATCAGCATTATAATAGTGCCAATTGCCGCTGGTCTATGCTGTATCCAGAACTAATTGACTTGGCCTAATAATATATGCTCTATTCTATACCAGAAAATTTAAATGAATAAGCTGAGGACTGTATTTAGTTCTATATTTCTTAATTTTTCATTAAAAGATAACTCTTAATTATGTCTACATAGATCAACAGAACAACTTGGGATAAAGTTGCAAGTGCATGCAAGCTCACTGGTTGAAAATGCATTGCCGGTACTTAATAAGCTTGCTTTCTAAGCGCGCAGGCACTGTGTAGCCAGGTAGTAGTAACTCACAACAAAACAGCTTGAGGTTTTAGAACTAAAACACTAGAATTTCTTCAGCGTAAATTAAGGGCAAAGCGTTTTTTAGCATGCAAATTAGAAAAACTGAAAATTTGCCCAAGTTCATGTCTTTCAAGCAACGTTTTTCAATAAAAACATTTTTTATTCAATCCAAGTCTACTAGCATAATTGGACTATGCTGTCAGGAATACGACAAAGCAGAAACACAAAAGTTGAAATATGTTAACTATGCCTTTTTTCACTAAACTTATAAATAAGTTTTATCTCTGAGCTGAACTCCAAATGATAGAAACACAATCTGTGTTACTGGTGGTTATGCTTTGTGACAGATATTGCAAATAATCTGCATTTCTTGAAGAATTTAAATATACAAAAAAATTTTTGAATATGCAAATTTTGTGCAAATGAACTCCCCAACTGGTGCTGAGTTGTCTTCAAAATTAAAGTGGTACCCTTAAGGATCACTACAGATTTTATTTTCAACCAATTTTTTTAGAAAAGGTTGCTAAATGGTGCTAAAGAAATAAGCTTTTAAGGTATGTTAATCAAAATTTCCTAAAAGCCTAGGTTTTCTACAATTTGCAACTTTCTGAGACCCATGACCTTTTTTTGACCAGTACCGACTGGCACTAAATATGCTGTCACTAACAATGAATCAGAAGCTTTTTTGCACCCCTACCTTTTGTTGAGAAACAAGGGGGATAGAGCAAACTTTGATTTAGAGAAGCCAAACTTCTGCTAGCTTTTAAACTTGTATTTTAACTTCTATCTCCTTGGAAACTTGATACAAAACGACAACTTTAGTGGTAAAATATTTGCAATTTATTTCATTTTTTAAAGGATGTGGTTTTTCTAAAAATTATAATTTAATGAAGATAAGTCGAAAATTTTTGGGGTTTTTAAACTAATATAATGTACAGTATTTGTTTTTGATCAGTAAACACATACTGTTTTTTTTGTATGTATTTGTTCATATTTATCCTCCATTCACGAGAAAGCGAATTGTATTGCTATATTTTGGACGGGACGTCTGCACTCGCTTGGGAGTTGCCATTTTTTGAGGTGTCTGGACCACCTGTCTTCCACATAAAGGCGGAGGCATCCCGTTAAGTGCCTTGCCCGAGGACACAACAAGCGAACTTGCCGGCTTATTCTCTACAACCTCCCATAAATGCCGAGCGCCAAGCAGGGAAGCTGTGGATACCATTTTTTAAAGTCTTTTGGTATGACTCAACAAGGGGAATAAACCCCTAGACTACCGACTGCAAAGTGGATGCTCTAACCACTACACCACTGGTTACTGCTTAGCCTAAACTATTTAAAGTTATATATTGCTGGAAAGCAAATTTTCTAAACTTTCAAATGAGATCGCTATTTAGCAACATATATTTTTTATGCTCCAAATTTACTTTTTCTTACCATACAAATTTTTTTGAGGGATTTTAGAGACCCCTAAAAAATTTTGAAAATTTAAAATAAATAAATTTTTTATATTATGGCTTGAAATTTTGTCAAATGATGCCCCAAAAAAGTAGTTTTCTGACTGTGCTGATGTTAAAGGGTTTGGCTTCCTGGAAAACATCCAATCTCAATTTGATTTTAAGGTAGTTGGATCTTGCTGAAAGTTTGGCATTTTTTGTGGTTTGCAACTAGGCTCTTGGTCTTTTTAACACTTTTTGGGTGAGAAAATCCAAGAGTTAGGGCACAAATTTTACATCTTTCAATGCGTGAGAAATTAAGCATGGTTTTTTGAAAATTTTGTGAAAATCGATTAAGAAATAAAGTCAAATCCATTTTTTAGTAAATTGATTTTGTAACTCGGTGAAAAAAATTTGAGGGAAACACTGAAAACACGAGATCATTACATGGTGATCGTAGTAGCAAAAGAGTTAAATAAAAAAAAAGTTATTTATTTTGACTTTACTTTTACATGTTTATCAAATAACCACTCACAAATAATAATGTAGTGTACATATTTACAATTAGTTTGTAACTAGTAGGGTTCACCTTCATGCTGTCCTCATACAATAGGTTGTAAAACACCAATATATTCACTAGAAAAACTGTCAGTATATCACGCATATGGCAAAGCTAGCTAGTGATAAATTATTTGCAACTGTGCCCATTACATTATTGTTTATGAATAATTATTTAATGAATACTGATTTTACTATTAATAGGATGTCCCTGCGTTGGCTGGATTGTCTGATTGGATTTATAGCAAAATATTAATTTTGCATTTTCTCTTCATTATTTGTTTACTTTTTGAACTGTGCAAAGACTACTTGTGTTTAAAATACATAGAACAACAAAATGTTTTGTTGATAAATGTGTAAACACTGGGCCTAGGCCATTTAAAAACTGAAACAAATTGACTTAAAAATTTAAAACAATTGACATTATTGATCTAACAAAATTTTGACCCAATAAATTAATGTTTCTTGAGTTTTTATATTAGAAGAACGAAAACACTCAAATTCTCCGCAGAACTTGCAATACGCACGCCTTATGCAAGCAGCCAACTATCCAATCACCAGCTGCAAGAATTGAAATGCAAAATCATTTATTGTTTTACATTTTTGATCTTAATATTCTGTCCTTGGCTAGCAGTTTTTCCTGCATGGAAATACTTCTTTCTGCAGAAGTGCTCTTGGGCTGAGAATGTTGAATTAAAGTGTAAACAGCTTATGAAATGTATGGTCTTTTCATGTTCATTACTTCAGAAATGTGATTGTTTTGCATTCTTTTTTGAATGTAAGGGTTAATGCTGCAAGTGTCTTCTCTGAAGTCAAGTTCTTGGATTGCTTGCGCTGCTTTTTTGTTGATATACTTGGCACTTTCCATCATTTCTATCAACTTAACTACACATTCATATTGGTATTGGAGTTTGAGAAGCTGAGTAGCTAAACCAGTTGTTTGCAAGCTAACTTTTGCTTGAGTGACTAAAATACAATACCCTTCAAAACCTTTTACTTCAGGTGAATTCTTTGCATAATATATGGCAGCATTTAACCAGCTTTCCCATCCTGTAACAACAGGCTGAGTATGGCAACCAATAGTAGCAAATTTGGCTTGTTTGGTTTTGTTTTTAACTGTTGCTAATGTAACTTTTGCACTTGGCTGATCAACACCTTCAACGTGAGACTTGACCTTCATAGCACAATTGTGCAATTAATGTGCTACACATGTCATATCAAACAGCTTAGGATACAGATATTCTATTTATTGTACCTGCAGCCATCATAGACATATTTTGCAGCATCAGGCTATAAACGACAGAAAGAGTTTTTCTTGATTCCAAGACATCAAACAGCATCGTCAATTCTTTGAACAATGCTGTTGCTATTTGGCACACATGGTAGAGATCGACAGTCTTATAAATAACTGATGTGAGATATTTTTAGGCTTCCAAGTAGAATATTTAAGTATTGTATGCCACATAAAGTGTTTTCACCGACAATCAGAAAAGCTTGTTTGTTATGAACAGCATTTCTTATCTGCTGGAACTCATTTGCACTCACTTGCAGCACTGTTTTTTTGCAAGTATACAGTGGAACCCCGCTAACCTGACCACCCATGGGACCGCATTAAAGCGGTCAGGTTAGCGGGGTGGTCAGGTTAGTGAATTTTACCTTTGAGCATCATATTTATAACAACTGGACTTACACCCTTAAATGCAGGCATTGATTTGCCTAAGTAGCCTATGATAAGCGAAAAAGAACAAAACATCAAAATGCATGTACAGTATGTATTTATTCACAACTGCAGGTACTGTTCACGTTAAAAAAATCGCGAATAGATTTTTGTTTCATTGCAGCTGTTGACATTTCACACAGTCCTTTTTCAATTTCATACAGAGGTGTGAGAAGATGGGGTACATTTCTTTCCAATAGAAAAGATTTTATATCTTCAACACATTTTAGTGTTGCTCCAATTGATGTCAACGCATTTTTTTACAATTCTTCGTAGAAGAACTTTCTTCATTCTCTTCAGGCAGATTTTCTTCATCATCACATTTATCACTGTTTGAAACTTTGTTTTGCTGCTCGTGGTATTCTTCTAGAATTCGATTTTCTAAGTTAGAGGTTGCGTTGTCACACGTTTCCAAATCGTTGTTACATGCAGCAAAGTCATCAACAGATTGACTCGGCAGATCTAAATGACTTTGGACCCTTGAAACAAGTTCACTTAGACCCACATTGTCCTCATCATCCGAAGTGCTAGAATCATCAGCTTCAGCATGCCCGATTCCACATCTTAAGAAGCATTTCTTTACTGTAGTAGAGCGGACTTGTTGAACTGCTGTATTGATCCAATGTATGGCATCTAAAACAGACACGCATTTTGACAATGTCATCACGTCCTCGCCTCGTTCCATTTTAGCCAACACAAACTGCAGAAGTCGTTTTCGATAGTTTGTTGTTTTTATTGCCTTGAATATTCCCTGATCTAGTGGTTGAAGTTTAGATGTCGTATTCGCCGGTAAAAACACAACTTTCACGTTTGACAAATTCACATCCTTTGGATGGCTTGGAGCATTGTCGAGGAGTAGTAAAACTTGCCGATTCTGCCTTTGCATCCTTCTATCAAAATTTTGAAGCCACCGTTGATAAATCCCTGATGTCATCCACGCCTTTTTGTTATGCTCCCATTCTACAGGCAATGTCCTTGTGTCAATAGACTTGAAGCATCGAGGGTTTTTACTTTTTCCAATCACTAAAGTTTTCTCAAATTCTCCGTCCATGTTTACACAGAACATGGCCGTAATCCGTTCTTTTGACTTTTTTCCTCCTTTGCACTCAGTGTTTCTTTCTTTAAGAGTTTTGTCAGGCAAAGCACGATAAAACATTCCACTCTCGTCCATGTTGTAAATGTCACGAGTAGCGTAACCAGCAGTGATAGCTGGAAGGCGTAATTTCCAACTCTCCACGACATCTTCATCAACACTGCCACTCTCCCCACTAATAACTGCATGAGAAATGCTGTGCCGTGTTTTAAATCTGTTCAACCAACCATTTGATGCTTTAAAGTCAGTTTTCTTCAGAGAATTGGCAAAGCTTAGAGCCTTTTCTTGAATCAGAGGCCCGCTTATCGGTAGGTTTAAAGACCGAGCTCATTGAAACCATCGGAAAGTTAGCAAATCGATATCTTCTTCAAATTGAAACGTTTTGATTCTCTTTCGATCATTAGGTAAATTATCCTCGTATGCAGCCAAAACATCAGCCTTTCTTTTTAACGTACTCTGTATCTGAGTTTTGCTTACACCGAAAATCTTAGCGAGTTCCCTTTGAGATTTTCCCTCACTTTCCTTTTGCTTTATAACCACAACTTTTTCTTTGATTGAAAGTTCACGCGATTTTTTTTTACTAAGCGCCATATCTTTTTAAAAACAACTGCAGATTGAAAAATACTAAACTCGCCAGAATGGGTTTTACAGAATGAGTTTAAACTTTTAAGTTAAGCGGTTTTAATCAGTTCGCACGCCATTTTGTGTGTACAGTACTGTAGTTTCTTTGTTTGTTAGTGTGTGCATGCACTTCCCTACATCACACTGTTTATTTGTTACAAAATTTCTTTGTTTGTGTGTGCACACAGTGATCTTACCTTTTTTATTTTGGTCACAAAAGTAAATTATTGCGCACATGTGGTCGCTTTAGCGGAGTTTAATTTGCATTGTGGGACCAAGAATATGGTGGTCGCGGTCTGGATAGCGGGGTGGTCGCGTTAGTGAAACAAAATACTATGCATCAACATAGCAAATTATTTGGGATGGCAATGAAGTGGTCCTGTTAAAAGGGTGGTCATTTTAGTGAGGTGGTCGCCAACCGGGGTTCCACTGTAGTTTCAAACGGCCAACTGTGACCAATGTCATGAAATAGATTTTTGATATGCTAACTTGTATGTTCAATGGAATATCAGCAGACAAAAATCTTTAGGTTGTCTTTTCCACAAAATCAATGTTACTGCATTTATAAATGGTTGCAAAGTGTGTGGGATTAGTAGTTCAGATCTGCTGCTAAATGCTTATTGGTGTTAGTACATATATCAATGACTTTCAACAAGACAGCGTTTGTGGCAGGAAATCGTATCAGTACAGCTGCACAAATTGTAATATAGTTTGTTGTTGGGTTTATTATAAATTCTTCTGAGAAGTCTTGAAGTATGGATTGAAGTTTAGATGTTATGGTATCTTTAACTTTTGGCATCATTTAAAAATCTAAATTACAAACTAAAGCAAAATCTAAATAGCTAGCTATGCCATGCCATGTCATTCTTTTGAGAGTTTATTCCACTGTAGAATAGTAAAATACCGTCAGTTAGTGAGCTTGCACACTGCATCTGCATAAATAAACTATTCCCTTCATCTTGATTCATCTTAAATAGTGATAAGACAGTCTAAAATAGCATCATAGATGCCTCTTTGCTATACTGCTAACGTTTTTTGTCTAACAAATGTGATGGTTATTCAGTAGTTACCCAATTTTTATCCGGTGTTGTGCTCTTGGCAGATATGGCTTTATTTACCCCATTTCTTCTGCAATTGCATGCATTCAGTCTTTCCACTTGTCTCATCTCAGGGCATCCTCCTTCTTCAAACCAATCTTCTTTGTCTCCTCTTGCACTTGCTTCTTCCTGGTCTTCTTCAGTCGTCCTTGCTTTCTTTTTGTGCACACTTCAAGGTCCAGAGCAACCCTCAAAACACTATCATCATCCCTTCTCAGCACATGTCCGTACCATCTAACTCCATTCGCTATTGCTAATCGATCTATAGTTTCCTTCAATCCCAACATGTCCATCTGTTTTTCAGTTTCTTCGTGTCAACAACTTTCTGACCGCACATGGCTCTTACCATAGCTCTCTCTGTTCTACTTAAAATTGCTTTTTATTTTCTTTTAAATACCATGCTTTGCTTCCATACAGTATTGCTGATCTTATGCAACAATGATAAACTACCTTTCATCTTCAGAGGAAACCTATTTCCAATCAATCCCTCTCCACATTTCCTAAATCTTACCCAATTGATTCTTTCTATTGCTGTAACTGCCGCTTCACAACCACCATTAGCATTTAGTCTGTCTCCCAAATAACAAAATGCATTCATTGTCTCCATTGCACAGCTTCTTGATCAAATCCATTATTCCTTTACATCTCAATCAAACAAAATGCATTGCCAACCTAGAGGTAGCTCTCTTTATTTTTGCACATTTTCTATGAACCCCGCTTCCACATTTTGTGCACAACACTGAATTGGCCATGACTCTCCTCCCACAAACTCCACATGGATCTACCTTGCTTTTGAATAGCTCTCCTTCCGACTGGCCTACCATCTATTTTGTTTTTTGGTGTTGACCTTTAAACCTTTACTTTCCAGTGCATCCTTCCAATTCCAAAATCTTTCCTTCAAGTCTTCCATGGTTTTGCTCATGAGAACAAGGTCACATGCATACAGTAATTCATTAACCACACCCCTTCTGGCATTTTGTTTAATAACGTCAAAAACTATTGCAAACAATTTTGGCAGCAGCACAAATCCTTGATGTACCCCAACATTTACTTTAAATTCCTCTGAATATGCAAATCCCACCCTCACTTTTGTCTGCACCATCATACAAGCTCATAACTGCCTGAACCATTACTTTTGACAGACCCTTCTTTCTCCTGGCCCACTCCATCACTTTTCTTGGCACTCTATCAAAAGCTTTTTCCATGTCAACAAAACAAATATGCAACTTCTTGTCCTTCTTTTGATATTCCTCCTGCATTCTTACAATAAATATTGCATCTACTGTTCCTTTCCCTGGCACAAATCCAAACTGCATTTCATTCTAATTGACTAGTGTTTGTATTCGCCTCTCTAGTACCATTTCAACAATTTTCATGGCATGTTCTAGCAGTTTCACTCCTCTGTATGATCCACAGCTGATTACATCACCCTTTCCTTTAAATACAGGCACAATCACACTAGTTTTCTGCTATCAGGCATTCCTCTACCATCCCATACATGTTGACACAGTTCCATCATCTTGATTTTGCCTCTTGCAACTATCATCTTCACACTTCAGATGTTTCAGTTGCCTTTCCTGATTTCATCCTTTGCATTGCTTTGACAATTTCATTACAAACCACTTTTTCCACTGGTCCTACAACATCAGTTTCCACCATGCGGTCCAATTCGTTTTTTTCATTCATGATCTTTTCCATGTGTTACAAATTTTTGCCCTGTCTTTAATAAAACCCATTTATTCGTTGCTTTCTCTTAAGCACCTTCCTCCTTCCACATCCTTTCCTTCCTTTTTCATTTGTCTTGGAAAGTAGAAAACTGTGTTAGAATTTTGATATAAGTCATTCAATTCCTGATTAGCTTCCATTTTCATAGCTCTAGCAACAATTTTTCTCGTTTGATTTCTTATACGTTTGTATTGAGTTTTATTTTGTTCTGATGGAAACCTGCACAGCTCTTTAAATGCCGCCTTCTTTCTTGCTGTGGTATCCTTGACCTCTTCATTGCACCACCACATGTCTCCTTGATCTCTCCTAGACTTCTTCCCACACAGTTCATCACATGCCTGTAGAACACCACCTTTGAAATTTTTCCACAAGTCAGGCGCATCTGTTCTTACTAGTTCTTTTACTCTTTTTTTTAATCTTATTGTTCGGTTTTCATTCAACTTCCAAATCTTTCTTCCGTTCCTTTCTCACAATCTTTTTTAGAACCTTTTTATCCAGATCTATCACCACCATCCTGTGCTGAAGTTCCCATGGAATCACTTTCACATGCCTTATATACCTAGTACTTTCTGTATTTTTCTCCTACAAGCACAAAATCAATTTGTGTTTCAAATTAACCGGTGCTAAAAGTGATTTTCCTTTTGTCTGTCTTATTTATTATTTTGTCTGTCATCTGCCTCTCTTTCATCACAAAACTCCAGCAATCTTCTTCCTTCTGCATTTCTTTTCCCAATACCATTCCCCCCATGTGCACCTTCAAAACCCTCAGCACATTTCCTCACATGTCCATTAAAATCCTTCAAGGAAATGATGATTTTTTTTAATTTTCCAAGTCCCACTCCTTCGCCATTTCATCATAAAAATGAACTTTCTATGCGTCAGGTCTTTTGCTTTATGGCCCATACATATTATGCGCATCACTTCTCTACCTAAAGTTGGCACAACCGCCATTACTATGTCGCTTTTTCTTCTAACTTCCACAATGTTTCCAAATATTTCCTCTTTCACCAAAATTCCAACCCCTCTGAATCCTACATCATTTTTTGATTACCACAGTTTATACCTTCATCCCAAAGTACCCACAAAATGAGCTCCTTGGCCTTTCCATCTTACTTCCTGCATGTAGCACACATCAACTCTTCTCTTCCTCAGTTTTTGACCCACTTTTGTTTTCCTTCCACAAAGACTTCCCACATTTAATGTACCAAATCTTATCCCATGACATTTAGATCTAAACCCGGAGATTTTTCGCATCCCCTGCCCATTTAAGAGCTGCTGGTGACTGGGAGCCATTTGTATATTTTTTCTGGTCATGGGGATTTGTTAGAGCAAAACTTTTCTACAGGGAGCATGCCCTTGCTTACGCCCAACTTCAGTTTTCTGACATGAGTGGTCCAACCCAGCAATTGAGCTGACAACCCCACCACTAACAGTCAAACTGCAATTGGTAGGTACCTAATAGTTGCCTCCTGTTTACCCAACGACATGCTGGGTAAACAGCTTCACTATTCTTTAAAACTGGTTAAGCACAGTAACAGTAAAAAATTGGGTTTATATGGGCCTATCAAAATAAGAATATGAAACTCACTCTTTGTATTAAAAGGTCTTACAAAAAAGCACATCATTTAAGCTTGTTTGCCAAAAATTGACTATATTGAAAAAACTTTCCTTTGGAAGTGTATTTATATGATCACAACCTCAGACATTAAGGTCTCATCATAGTAAATATATGAAATAATCCTGAAGGTTAGGTGCTGTATTTCTTGTAAAAAATGCAGAAAACATGAAACTTTAACTTGCAATCTTTACAATACAGAAATTTTCCTAAAGTTTTGAAATTCTTCACTGGGGTAAGGTGTATTTCTTGCTGGTTGGAAAACTGTATAACGAAAATATGCATTAGAACAGCGTTTGTGAGTTTGGTGTTGTTGAATCAGTGATACAGCACAAATATAGTGTTAGTCTCCGTTTAATCATAGCCTAAACTAGGTTTTATTTATTTCAGTTTATTGTGCTAATGGCATATAGAATCATCACTAAACAAGCAAGTGAAATTGATGATACTCGTGAATATTCACCTGAAAGAAGATGTGAAACAAAAAAACGGTACTGCACGTTTTCTTTATCTGTTGTACAGTTACAGCAAAATTTGTCAACCTTCAATGCTATGCATAATTTTAAAGGTTATTAAGTATCTCCAAACACAAGTATTAATTTATGTCTAAAGCATTTGATCAATACAAAAAATATACTCACTGAAGGATTGCCAAAAAGCACATGTTGATATGCATCTTGTTTTTTAAACTTCCAGGAAGTTAGAATTGCCTTAATTAAATGTTTACTATTGGGTAATAATTAATATTTTTTAAGACTGTTAACGGTTTCATTTTTATAGAATTGTCTAAACTTGCCCAAAATTTAGTTTAACAAATTTTTTTTCAAAAACTTTAGGAATCATATTACAATTAAATTGATGCATAAACTTCGAATATTCTAATTTGTAAATTGTCTTTTGATTTCAATAATTCAAGTTGTTTATACAATACGCTAACATGATTAAATTTCCTACTCCAGGTCGTAATTCAAACATTGTTGTTAAGTTTTAGTACTATTTCTTTTTGTCTAGTGTTAGTTGCTGTTCCCCATAAAATGATACCATATTGAACACGACTGTAAATCAAACTATAATATAACAATTTGAGTGTTTCAGTATCAACAAAATTACGTAAGCGGAATATTATAGCTGATGATTTTGAAAGTTGCAGTAAAAGTTGTTTAATAATTGCTTCCCTACTAATACCATCATCTATGAGCATACCTAAATATTTTACGTTTCTAACTCTATTTGCTACATTTTGTTGTAATTTGATTTCAAAATGTATATTAGTTGAGGCATTAATATAATTGTCAATGAGCATATAATTAGTTTTAGATATATTTAAAGATATCTTGTTATTTCTCAGTCAAGCATTTATTTAGTTCACTGTTCACCCGTTTTTCCAACTTGGTAATACAGGGTGGGCCGTAAATAACGCACCAAAGATTTAAAATAAATTGTGATGTGAAATAATGTAAATATCTTTTCTTTGGGTATCTGTTAAATTTAATTTCAATATCAGTTACTATAACTGTTAAATTTAATTTCAATCAAAGTTTTTTAGTTATGATTTGCCTTTTAAAAAAAATTTATATCATTTTGAGGGTATGCACTTAACAATTAAAGAACGAGTTGAATTAGTGTTAATGTCTGGTGCCGATGGCGCCACTAATCGATCTGTTGCTAAGAAGTTTAATCGGATTTATCTTGCTAAGAAGTTTTGTTTTAATAAAAACGTTTGTTATTATTATCTGAATTGTTTTATATGCTTTGGTGCGTTATTTATTGCCCAAAACGTTTGTTATTATTATCTGAATTGTTTTATATGCTTTGGTGCGTTATTTATGGCCCACCCTGTGTTATAGTCAGATAGTTATAACAAAGTATCATCAGCAAATAAAGTCGTTTTAAAGTTTAAAGAAGAAGGTAAATCATTTACATGTAAAAGAAAAAAGCAGCGGCCCAAGGGCAGACCCTTGAGGCATCCCACAATTGACAGTTCTCATACTTGATCTGCAATTGGAAACTATTGTATACTGATATCTGTTGCTTAAATAATTACTTAGGAATCATTTAGCATTATCTCGAAATCCAAAATTATTTTCCAGTTTCTTTATTAATATTTTGTGGTTTACTGTATCAAATGCCTTGGAAAAATCAAGAAACAAATAGCAACTGTATAATTTATCATCATAACTTTTTAGAAGTTCCTCATAAATGCTGCTAATTGCATGAGTTGTTGAATGATTGCTGTGAAACCCGAATTGGCATTCATCAGTTAAATTATATTTTTCTTGATAATCATACAATCTACTGTAAGTTAATTTTTCAAATATTTTATTGAATTGGTGGTGTAGAGATTTCGGCCGGTAGTTGGTGGCAAGTTTGAGGTTCCCTTTTTTAAATATAGGAATAACTTCAGTTACTTTAAACAAATCAGGGTATTCGTCTTCAATGATACATTTATTATATTGCTAGCTCCAAGTGGTTATGCTTGATAGAGAGTGCCTTATAAGCGAGCAACAAAACTGCACATAGAGTTTGTGCTATTACAGATTTGCCATACTTGATGAATTTTTTGGAGCATCTACACTTCAACAAACTTTGTTTATTTTCAACTGGTCAATTAACCTTCCAACTTCTGGTGGGAGTTGCTGGAGAAAAAAAAAGTTCTACTTATGTGTGATTGAAGATTAACAGTTGTTGTTGCATCAACTTCAACATCTGATATGTTTTTCGCCATTTGTGGACCAATATTTGCAAAAAAATTCATTAAGAATTTCAGCAATTGCTATAGGCGAAGTAACAATCCCATAGGGTGTGTGCAGTTTAGTTATCTTGACTTGATCTTTCAGTTTTTGAGAATTACATAATACTTTATTGGTGTGTTAAATCTTTTTTGGATTGCTTCTATTTTCGATGAGTATTTTATTATTGCAATACCTTTTTGTGTTAGTTTTCAAACAATTTATAGCATTTTGATATGTCTTATACCGTTGATTAACATCATTAATCGAGTCTCTGGTGTTGTTACTTATTATACGAGAATGAAGACTTTCAAACATTTTGTTTTTATTTTAATTGATTTTAATATGTCACACCTTAACCAGGGTTTCCTTTTAAGTCTCTTTTCCTTTTGTGTCATTTTTCTAAATGGAGCTAATTTGTCTACAGTATTGTAAAAGGTATTTCAAAAAATGTCAGTTTGTTCATTAATTGACATAGTCAAAACCGCATTTTCATTTAAAGCTTCCTGTAAAGTTTTATTGAATTCATCTTTGCCAAAAGCTGTAAAATTTCGTAACATGATATGTTTTTCTGTTTTCTAATTTTTTCCTGCATTTGAAATGAGAGAGAAAATAGTGGTCTGAGATGCCTGTCACTAAAACTTCATTTTATGTAAAGTTGTGAAACAGTGAGGTATAGGCATGATCAAGTAGAGTTGCTGAATTAATACCGTATTTACTCTTGTGGTTATATTTATTAGGCATTTACACAAGGAACTGATTAAAGAATTTACTTAGTTTCTAGAGTTTTCTTTTTTTTTGTTTTCATTAAATCGATGTTAACAAAAAAATATTGTTTTTGACCATTTGCATTGGTCAGCAGCAAATTTTTAACAGAGATTTGATTAGGTGATTCTTGAAGAATTTTTGACGCTGATTATGAAAATGTCCTTATTTTTTTTTCTAGCATATCAGGTTTTCAAGATATTTGCATTTTAAATTTTCGATGTTATGCTATATCATTATTATAGGCAGATTACACAATGTGTTGTAATCCAGTAATGACATATTTTATACAGCATTCCATCTGCTCTGAAAATATTGTTGATAAGGACAGTACAGGGAGGATCTTTTGCCAACGTTTTTGCAAAACAAATAGTTTGTTGAGCAGTTAATTTCAAATGCAGATAATGTTTCAGGGCTGAGTATGTATGTTGTTTAAACAAGTAGCCTATATGGCACTGCAGCAGAAAAATTGAAATAAAGTATTTGGTTTTTGCAATGCTTGTAAACAGCAGATTTTAATCAGTATTATAGCGACTCACACTTTTTAATAGATTTATTTGTGCTATACTTTAATCAACTGCTATTCTACCTTTGTTATGCCAAGAAAGTGCAGCAACAATCCTGATCTGTTTTGTTATATATGTGGCAGTTTTACGACCAAAGCCAAGCAATCAAGTATCACTTCCAATATCAAAAAGATCTACAAGTTTTACTTTAGCTGCCCATTATGAGACTAAGGTAAAAAGTGGGCACCTTATCAGATATGTACAGCTTGTTCTGCTGGTTTACAAAAATTGACCAAGCAAACAAACGTCATCGATGCTTTTTGCTGTTTCCATGATATGTTGAGAACCAAAAGACTGCATTCAAAACTGCCATTTTTGCTTTGTCAAGGTGAAAGAGTTTTCTTCAAAATGTAAAAGTAAAATTGCATATCCCAACTTAGATTCAGCGAGGAGACCTCTATCACATGATGCTTCAATGCTTATTCCACTTCTTCTTCATGGAAGTGTTGAATCTCATCCAGAAGAAGTTGAACATAGTACTAGTAATAAGTCATTACAGAAAGTGAAACTTGGACCTGGCCGGACCTATCATCTATGTGCCAAGTGTAGCAAGAGGGTGATGGCAAATTCGATGATGTGTACAAAGTGTGGTAAATGGGTACATGATAGCTGTGCAAAAATGGAAAGAATGATTTCAACTCTGGCAGAAGGTTTGTTTGTGAACTATGTGTTGATTCAAAGGAAGAAATTGTGGAACCAGGTGAAGAAATGTCATTTTTTGACCAGGTTGACTTTGTGAAGAGCTTTTGTTATTTGGGGGATAGATTGAACGCCAATGGTGGAAGTTAAGCAGTGGTAACAGCAAAAATGAGAATTGGATGGATAAAATTTGGAAAATGTGGAGATTGTAAACCTTGCACCTAATTGGCAAAGCAGCATACGGGTGAAAGGGGCATTAACAATTTATTAAAATGAATATGCAAGAAAACAATAATGAGTATACATCCTTACTTGAAAAAAGTTGGCATGGATTCGCCCATTTCACTGTAGGAGGCCCAGTTAACTGCAAAGTGAGATGAAGTGAAAATTCGTTAGCATGGATTTGCTCGACACGTCTATCAAAGGTCACCCAGCTCCCACCTTGTGAATTGGCAACACACTCGCTGCGAGCATGATGGCATTGCAAAAACAAGGCGCTATGCTTTATATGCAACATTTAATCTGCTTTTTCAGATCAGTGTGTAAACTGATCTCCCAGTAGATAAGCAGCCAAAACCAACCAATATGTCAATCCGCCCTGTTAAGCAACGCAATATGTCATCAGTTGAAGTCCCAGTGCTTCTGCATGTGCATAGTTGGATTTTTTTTAAGGATAATATTAATGAGTGGGTTACTTTTGCTTGTGACGGGATGGGCCCTGCTGATGAGTTCAAAAGGACAAAACGTGTCCAGGGATGGTCTTGTCTAAATTGGTTGGGTGGTATACTCATTGTTGTTTCCTTGCATATTCATTTTAATAAATTGTTAATGCCCCTTTCACCCATATGCTGCTTTGCCAATTGTTAATGCCCCTTTCACCTGTATGCTGCTTTGCCAATTAGGTGCAAGGTTTACAATTTCCATCTTCGCCTATAATTTTCAGAATGTGGAGAGTTACTTTATGGGAGAAAGTTTTCATTAAAACTACAAGGAAGGATTTATCAGAGTTGTGTGAGATCCACAATACTGTATGGGAGCAAGACGTGGTGTCTAAGGGAGAATGAGATGGCAATTTTGAGAAGAACTGAAAAAGCCATGATGAAAGCAATGTGTGGAGTTAGATCATCGAGAAAAGAAGGAGCCAAGAACTCATGAGTTTGTTAGGTTCAAAGAATACTTTGGATGGACTAGGGCTAGTAGAGTGCAATGGTATGAGCACGTTTTGAGAGGAGCATTGGATTTTGAAGTGGCAGGAAGAAGAGGGTGTAGGCAACTGAATATGCCATGGAAGAGCATACCAATCAGATTGGACTGAAAAGGGAGGATGCCATTAACAGAGTGAAGTGGCATAATGGTGTTTATGAACGATCGAGAAGCACGAGGTTAATCCGGTCGCCTGCTTTAACGTCGTCAAAACTGGATTTCTCTCCTTTCTCTTTCTCTCTCTGTCTTTATAACAATAAACTATCAAAAGTATTTCAGAACACTTTTATCAAAATCAACAAACTACACAATCACTACATCCAGTTAGCTAAATACAAAGTATTTTCAACCCAGAATTCACAAAACATTTTCACAGAAACGACCTTCAAATAGAGGTTTAAAACTTCGTCAAACTTTTCCTTCACAAATTAAAAGTATCCACTGGATTTCTTTTAATAAAAATATTAAAGTTGTTTAGTGAATTTATACAAATAATTGAAACAGTTTTTCTTTGCTATTACAGGGTGGTCCATAAATACTGTTAAAGAAACAATTGTTACAAAAAATAGCAAACAATTTCACTTTTCTACAAATGTATTTGTGATAATGTAAATAAGTTACAAAAACTGCAAAAAATACAAATTTATTCAAAATGATCTCCTCTCTCTCTGATAACAGCTTTTAGTCTGCGAGGGAAGTCTTCCACTGAGGCATGCAAGATATTTTGATTAATTTCAGACCAGGATTTGACTAATCTCTTCTTTAAAATGTTTACAGACGTTTCTGGTGTAGCACAGGCCTTTTTCTCAAGAACTGACCAAACACAAAAGTCAAGAGCATTAAAGTCAGGAGAACTTTTGGGGTCATTCCTCTTTGCTTATGAATACAGGACAGTAGTTCCTGCTTCACTGTTGAGTGAGGTTGGCCATATGAGAAGTTGCACCATCTTGTTGAAAGGTTGAATTTGCATTTGGATACATCCCTCTGGTTAATGGCATGAGGCCATCTTTCAATATTTCATTGATGTAGACCTCTTTGTTGATTTTGATGCCCTTGGCAACAAAATTCAAAGGGGATTTCCCCTCTGACAACACAGCTGCCCAAATCATCACTGAGGCTGACGTTTGGGTTATTCTTACCTTTTTTAGGCATGGAGGAATATCCTGAAGTGATTTTGATAGCACTCTATTATTTATGTGGCTAAATGCTGCTTTAACTGTGAATAACTTCTCATTACTGAAAATGAGATATGGAAGCATGCCATTCCCATGTCTTCTCAAAGGTTTCTTTGATCAATCAAGTCTTTTTTGCTTTGCTGCATCTGACAGGAGTTGACACTTTTTGAGCTTGTATGGGTAAACTTTCAGATCATCCTTGCAGAGCCTAAGCATAGCCGTTTTTGACATTTGATGCTTTTTGGTCGTTTGCCTCATCAATTTTTTGGGATTTCTCAAATTTTTTTTCTCTGACAGCTTTGGCAACTTCTCTAGTTCTTTTAAATCTCCCATGACCAGATCGATAACGATTATTCACACTTTTGGTCTCTTCATATCAGTCCAATGTTTGTTTGATGAACATGGCATTCAACCTTAAACTTTTTCCAATTTCAAAATCTCTGTAGCAGTGACAATGCTACATAGGAAGTTTCGATTAATAGTAGATCGACGCGCTGTCTTTATCACATCAAACGATAATTATTCCAAAACCAAATTTATTAAGAGTGGTGAGAGTGAATCCAAATAATTTGACCAATTAATCCAAAGTAATTAATTTGACAATCAAAGAACAAGCGGTTATCAAACTATGACTCAACTTAGTCGATGCGGGGTTGCAGTTAGCAGTTATCAAATATACCACGGGTCAATATATATATATCAGGGGTCAATATCTCTAAAAACAAACTTCCAAGTTAAATGGCTTCTTATGTTATAATAAAATGTACTATTTCCTAACTCTTAAGACTCCGATATAATGCAAATTCACAAGCAGCTGCTACTAGACACAAATTAAGTCAATCGAAATTTAGCACTTCCTAATTGTGGACCAACGCCAGCCTGAAGCGACAATTATCGCAGGCTAGCGTGACACTGTAACCAACACAATACCAAAAATCTTGGTTCAAATCTGGAGCGGGAAATCAAAACAATATCAGAAAATAAAAAGAAACACAAAGCTGTCAAAGTTTTACACTCCACCACCCGAAAAACAAACAAAAACTAGGCCTAGGCACAAAGATACACAATTTATATCACAGAGTGAGAAAGTCATCATTTAGCATCAGTCGATTTATCGTCTGTTAGTTCTTGATTGGGAATTAAGAGACACAGTTTGTGAATTGGTCTTCGAATTCGGTTGCCTTTAATGCTGACAACGACCTTTCGAACTATCTCTTGTTCATCGGGTTCTATAGCACATATTTTGCCAATAGTCCATTGAGAACGGGGAGCATTGTCAGTAATAACAAGCATGATATCACCAATATTGAAATTGGGTTTTTCATTAAGCCATTTTTGCCGGGATATTATTATTCGTAAACATTCTTTGGACCATCGGCTCCAAAATCGGTCCGCTAAAAACTGGACATGGCGCCAACGTCGTTTGCTGTAACAATCTTTGCCATCAGTGATGGTAGGGGGCAGGTTTTCTGTTCAATATCGGTGAGATGAGAAACATGTGGCAAGATGATTGGATGGCTGGCGTGATGGTCAATTGAGGCCTTTTCCAGCCGTCCACCAACTCGAAGTATTCCCTGGATAACAATAGGTTTTAATTTCTTCAAAGCAGCAGGAACAGATGATGCATATACATTTAACCCCTCAGGTACCCTCGAAACGAAGTGCCCAAAGGTTTGTTGTTGCTCATAAATAATCAAATGTCTTTCAGAAGCTTGTAGCTCCGAAATCGTAAGATGTCCTTTGGCGACCTTTGCTATGGACCTGTGCAATAAAACATAACATTTAAACCTAATTAACCAAGCAGTGGCTTTCTTTAATCTGATCCATGAAGAATAATGAGCAATCAGTTTATCCACCGCTAAAAGTTCATTTTTGACTAAACAAGCGTTCACATGCTTTTTATCAAAACATTTAATCTCATCAGCAGACAGTTCACCTTTTTTACAGCAAACAGGCCAACAACTAGGATTATTGTTCAAAAACTGGGGACCTTCAAACCATTCATGGTTCTTGGTTAATACATCAGCTCTTGAACCCCTTGACAAAATGTCCGCGGGATTCAGCTTTGTAGGCACATGGTTCCAATTGTCAATACATGAGTGTTTTGTTATCAGCAAAAGTCTTCGGGAAACAAACAATGAGAATCGTTTTCTTTCATTAGCCAGGCTCTGTAGCACTATCAAAGAATCTGACCAAAGCATTGACGGTTTTAACGGTATTTTCAATTCTCTTTTCAAAGTACAATCCATGTTCACAGCCAGCACAGCAGCCAAAAGCTCTAAACGAGGGATTGACGTTTCATCTTGAGGAGAGAGACGCGATTTGCTCACCACCAATGAACATTTTATGGCACCATTTTTATCAACAGTTCTAAGATAGCAAACCGCACCATACGCTTCCTTCGACGCGTCAACGAAATAATGAAGCTGGTATGTTTGCCCACAATCAGGAGGAAGTAAACCAAACCATCGACGTATAGAGACTATTTGAAGATGACAGAGACTTTCCATTCATTTCTCCCAACGAATTACATCAACTTGGGGCAAAGGTTCATCCCAATCTAAATCTTTTTGACATAAGCTTCGATAGATTAATTTGGCTTCAACAATCACCGGTGTCACAAACCCAAGCGGGTCAAACATTAAATTGATAGTGGCCAGCATTCCACGTTTAGTGCATGGTCTCCAAGGCATACATGTTGTAAAGTAAAATACATCAGTTTCTGTATTCCAATAAACACCAAGCACTCGTTCACTTCTTTTTCCATCCGAGGTCTGAATCATCAACAATTTTGAGCGATCGTCTTCAGGGAGTGATTTATTAATTGTTTCAGAATTAGACATCCATTTAGTTAGCCGGAACCCAGTCTTTTCTAAAAGAAATTTAATGTCATTTATCAGCTTCTGGCCAGATTTGCCGTCATGAACACTAGACAAAAAATCGTCAACATAAAAGTTGTCTTGTACTGCCGATACTACATCGCTCGAGTCAATAATAGAATGAAAATCAATTGCTGCCTGGCGAAGAGAAAACGTGGCGCAACACGGTGATGAAGTTGCACCGAACAGGTGCACAGTCATACGATGTGGAGTGGGTTCCTTTGACAAATCCCTATTAGGCCACCACAGAAACCTTAAGCTATCTTTATCCTTCGGGTCGACTCTGACTTGGTAGAACATGGCCTCAATGTCGGCCACCAGGGCAATAGCATTTTTTCTGAAACGTAAGAGCACAGACATTAAACTGTTTACCAAGTCAGGTCCTTGCATTAACGATTTGTTTAGAGACACTCCTTTGTACTCTGCGGCACAGTCAAATACAATGTGTATCTTGTTCGGTTTGTGTGGGTTAATGACGGCATGGTGAGGAATATACCATGCTTTACCATGATTAGTCTCAGCCTCACAAACAACTTTTTCTGCATAACCCTTTTCAATCATTGACTGCATCTGATCTGTATACTTCTGTTTTAACTCTGGGCTCTTCTGCAGTTTTCTTTTCAGGTGATTCAAACGGATCTTAGCCATAATCTTATTGTCAGGCATTTCTTTCTCATTTCTCCAAGGCAACGGTAACTCATAGTGACCATCAACTAGCTTTATAGACCTCTTTAACAGGTTATAAATTCGACGATCTTCAACAGAAAGTCCTTTATCGCAACAAATGTCTTCTAGTTTTAAATCCATTTCAGGGATCTCCTCGATAGTAGAATCCATAAGCTTTGATTCGATTAATAAAACATTTTTTTAAGTGACAGGTTGAGTAGAGACAAAATATGCATTAGTGCTTCGAAAATCACAATTGACGAAGGCCGGGCCTAGCAAAGACCATCCCAGTTGAGAGCATACTGCATCGGGCAATCCATTTTCTGCAGCTTGTCTTATGGTATCAACTCTGAAGACTTGAGGTACGTTTGCACCAATTAAAGTTGTACTGAATCAACGGGAATGCTCGGAAACTCTAAATCCCTCAAATAGCTGTATTGCTTTATTAAGTTAGCATCTGGTATGGCATTGGGCTTCACAGGGATTTCCTTCACGACAGCTACATCGGGCAATTCAATCCAATCACCTCCATGGAGGTTTTGTACCGAGAGCTTGAGAGATTCCGTTTCTAATGCTTGTGTAGCTGTTAAAGTTTGTAGCGCAAGTTGTCGTTTTAATCCAGATGCCTTCAAGTCCTTAGCAAGATTTTGGTCACAAAAACAAGTCGTAGATCCTTGATCTAAGAAAGCATATATTTCTTTAATTTTGTCCAAATACTTTACTCTTACTGGCACTACATTTAGAAACACTGAAGAGCTAAAACGTTCTTGACATTAAACAGTGGTGGCCTGCACAGAATTACACGACTTGCTACTGGAAGTGGTATCCTTTCTGTCGTCTTGCCTTGGCGGCTTGTGAATGAGAGTATGATGAAGAGTACCAGAGCAACTTGCTACTGTACACTTCACTTTGGACTTGCACTCACGAGCTATATGCACACCACTCAAACATTTAAAACACAATCTTCTGAGGCGGACAAAGTCATAACGCTCATCAAATGTCCTATCACTAAATTCTTTGCAGCCACTTATTTTGTGATCATCATTACAAAAGTGACACTTCACGGATCCGACTAACTCCTTACTCACGGGATTGTTCTCTGAGACTACAAAAGTAGATTCACGACAGGGTTTACTGCTTCTTCCTGGAAACGTTTCTCTTCCAAATATGGAATTAGCCAATCGACTTCTTTCCGTGAGGAACGCTGAAAGATTCGCGAACTTGGCTCTGTGGTCTGCTTGACGTTCAATTTTCACAGCATATTCAATCCATGCACGTTTCAATTCCACGGGCAATTTGTTGATAATGTTCATCATTACATGCATAGAATCCAAAGTAGATGCTTCTCCAATATGCTCTAAGGAAACAGAACATTTTTCAAGCAATTGGGCCAAGGATTTCAACCTTTCTCAATCATCTTCTGAGACTCTTGGAGCGCTTTTTAAGCGTTCTTCACAACAGCGAGCTATTTCGTGAGGGTGACCGTACTCATCAAAAAGAATATTCCAAGCGGCTTCAAAACTGGCAGACGGTAGCTGGTTTGATAAATGGTTGAATTTGTGTTGTACATTCGACTCGCAGTTTTGATAGAGCAAGGGAAACAATTCGTAATCGTCCGCTTTTCCTAAAATATGAGCTTCGAATTGTCTCACGAAAAGCCAGCAATTCATGGGATCGCCGTCGAACTTTTGTATAACAACTGGTGGTACGGGGCGATCTCTTCGTAGCAATCTTAGGGGTAGGACTTCTGGACAAGGAGGAGATGCAAAATACGACGGACCACATGCCAACGAGCTTTGTGTTGTTGACTGCATGTTGCTGATTGGCAGCGGAGCTTGCGATGTTGAACTTGATGAAGGATCCAACCCCTTTGATGAGAAAGAAATTCGTGGTTGGTGTAAAACGGAAGATTTAAGGGGTGTTTCATCAGTTGGCTTAGGTGGTCGAGCTTCCGTGTCTACGTTGATTGATTTCGTAGAAAATGACACCCTGACGGGTTGGTGACTCGTTGGTTTAGTCACTCGGGTTGAGTTTAAAGCATAGTCATCATTTGTGTACGTTACGTGAGTAGAACTTTGTGCCAACCTTTGAGCATTTTGTCGTGCACTTTTTGATGAAGTTGCGGGAGCGATTTTGCAAACATTAGAACTCACTGGTCCGCACGATCCTAAGACATTTGGGGTCACGGTTAAAACGGCAAGGTCAACTTCATCATTCCAAGCTTCAAGCTCTACC
This sequence comes from Trididemnum clinides, assembly GCA_963675345.1. NCBI lineage: Eukaryota > Metazoa > Chordata > Ascidiacea > Aplousobranchia > Didemnidae > Trididemnum > Trididemnum clinides. The sequence continues at coordinate 31,707,411 of OY776302.1, read as the reverse complement.
TTGGCCAGCTCTAACTCCTGTTCCTTTAAACGAAGTTCGATTTCTGTTCTTTCTTCAACTTCAAGTAGCTCCATTTCCAACTCCTGTAAAGCACTTTGCTCCACTTGCTGAGCCTTTCTCTCTTTTTCTAAACGGGCTTCCATAATCTCCTGTTTTTTCCTTTCGGCGCGTTCTCTGGCACATAGCCTGGTCTCATACACCTTAGTAGCTTCTTGTTGCATGGCTGTCGAGGCAACTTTAAGCTTTACTCGACTTTTAATTTTGCACTTCTTACAGAACTGCTTGATCTATAAGTGCCATCCGCACTCAAGGTTTTAGTACCCCTAACGTTCATTTGGTATTCTTTGTGTGATATCCATGTGATTACGTGGACATCAAACTCCAATTTTTCTCTCTTAATATCAGCTTTACACCAATTAGTTCCTGGTCCAATGTCGCTACTCTGAAGATCCTCACACACATGAAGTAATTGTTCATAAACATTATCAATTTCCGGTAAAAGTTTTTCTAATGGGTGTACACCCTCTGGCTTCATCATTAAGCCTTCGGCACGAACATACATATTTTGCAGTTCTTGCTTTAAGTGGATAGCCTCTTTGTGACCCATTTAAACAATTAGCAAAAAATAGGAACGATACAGACTCACCAGATGCAGAATGACGTTGTTGAATTTGATAACTTGATGTAGCAGTGACAATGCTACATAGGAAGTTTCGATTAATAGTAGATCGACGCGCTGTCTTTATCACATCAAACGATAATTATTCCAAAACCAAATTTATTAAGAGTGGTGAGAGTGAATCCAAATAATTTGACCAATTAATCCAAAGTAATTAATTTGACGATCAAAGAACAAGCGGTTATCAAACTATGACTCAACTTAGTCGATGCGGGGTTGCAGTTAGCAGTTATCAAATATACCACGGGTCAATATATATATATCAGGGGTCAATATCTCTAAAAACAAACTTCCAAGTTAAATGGCTTCTTATGTTATAATAAAATATACTATTTCCTAACTCTTAAGACTCCGATATAATGCAAATTCACAAGCAGCTGCTACTAGACACAAATTAAGTCAATCGAAATTTAGCACTTCCTAATTGTGGACCAACGCCATCCTGAAGCGACAATTATCGCAGGCTAGCGTGACACTGTAACCAACACAATACCAAAAATCTTGGTTCAAATCTGGAGCGGGAAATCAAAACAATATCAGAAAATAAAAAGAAACACAAAGCTGTCAAAGTTTTTTTCTTTTTATATTGTTAATTACAAATTTTCTCTTTAGAATAGTTGTCATCACATAACTTTCTTGCATTTTTTGTCGATATATCTACTAAGCATAATGTCTAGTATCAATCTACAATGTTAATAACAGCAAATAGTAGTTAAGCATTCGTAGTTTTACATATAATAAAAGCAAATATATTTTGTATCTGGAGTTGTTCATATTGTATTTAATGAGCAACATGAAATACAAAAACTTTAACAGGATTTATGGACCACTCTGTATGTATAAACTGCTCAGAAGATATTTAGATTTTATTTCATTTTACTTGGACGATGCAAAATCTTTAATTTTATATTTATTTTCTCTTTTTTATTCTGTATGCTGCTTAACTGACAAGGAACATCTTTTCTTTGGTAGCCTAACGGTTTTTTGATGGTCCTTGCCTCAATGACTATTGTTATTGAAATTTTGTTTGCTGTTTTTTTTAATTTGTTAACTAATTTTGTTTGATGGAGGCAAAAACTAAACTTGACGTACTTATTTATCACGATTCATGATGGCTTCATTCAGGTTTAGGTACTGCTTTAAACTTTTGATCATCTTGCTGTGATTTAGACAATGCTTCTTTTGAAATATAAGTATAAGCTATCACATTATTTGTCATTAGATATTTGATAGCAGTATCTTTTCAAGCATAAGCCTTTCTGACTGCAACAACTCAAGTTCCTGTCACACAAACATGATCATTTGGCTTTTGTGCTCCAGGAATATTTCTGATGGCAAGGTCAAACAGAGGAATCTGCAAAGATATAGCCTGCATTACTCTCATTAAATATGGTGTATCCACTTCAATTTTGGCAGTGGGTGCTTATAGCAATTGATCAAAACCAATTACCTAACTCGTGCTATCTGTAAAATCTTTTTCCATTACAACCTAGATTTCAAGATGCTGGTGTTGCCATATATTTGAAATTAATTAATGAAGAAAGATAGGCGCATTAAAGGCCAATGCAATTTGTTGAAAAATATCACTTCTATTACCAATATTGTTCGTATTAGAACTCGTTGGATTGACTCAGGTATCAAACTAACGATCTTGTGGAAAAGTTATTTGTTAAATGAATATCTTAGTCCACTCAGCCATTAACTCACACTTGTTATCGTGCCTACTTGTTGTTATTAGCCATTACAACCTGAATTACAAAAAACTTCAACTGCGTTTCCTCCAATCTGTTTAGATCCAAGAGGAATATCTTTCTTATCTTCAAGACTCAAGCAAATGCCATATGCATAAACTTTATTTTTCTCCTGACTTAAGTTCCAAATAATCACCATCCTCTGCCTTGACATTGTCTGATACTCTGGTGGCCCAAGGTACTGATACAACTTCAGGATGTGGTAAATTCTGACAGTTTTTTTTTTTCACGTCCACTTCACTGCATAGAAAACAAGTTATCTTACATGTAGCTGGTTTGCTGCGTCTGTTGGATCTTCTCTCTGGTTTGACATCGCAGTTGATCACATGGTGACCAGTAGGATTTTAAGTGAAACATCAGAAGATACTTGCTTCAGTTAATCGTCTGGATCGTCTTTGATGCCAGTTGTGGTGCTGTCACGTTTAGATTACCTTCTTTCTGGATAGCTTGTGGCTATGCAATGTCAACTACTGATCTGCCAACTGTGATAATATGTCTAAGATTATGGAATCACCTTGCTTTAGCTATATCTGTAAATTTTTTGAGCAGGAATTAGTAGATTGGTAACCTACAATCAAACCTACCACGCTACTGTAGATTTGCTCCACTTTAGCCAACTTCACACACTTAGTAAAATATTTTTTCAAGCTGCATATAAATTGGCTGGACTCTTGTGATTTTCTGTTTCATGAAATTCTTTTAGTATTCATGTTTTGTAAAATCATATTTTACCAACAGAGCAACCTTAAGGCATTCATAATCCTCCATCACTTATACTGGTGATAGTCCTTTGCAAATTTCTATTGCTTTGCTTGATAACAACAGAGTGAACTGAGTAGCCCAAGTCTACTTATTCCATTTAATCACATCAGCATATATATCCAATCAAAAATGTTATTTATCTAAATTATCTTTGTTGTCCACAAAAGACGGTAATCGCATTGTTCACAGTCGTCCCAATAAAACTTTGATTAAGATATGTACCACTCTGAGATTGAGCGAGGATGTTTGCTTTTATCTCCAGCCTTAGCTTTTCTACTTCAAGCTCAGCCTTTTACCTGCAGCTAATCTTTTTTTGGCTGCTAATTTCTGCTCTTCAGATATCACCTCAACTGCTACTTTTTTTTTTCTTCAAGCCTGGCATTGACTTTGGTTTACTTCATTTAGCACCATTAATTCACTAGCAGCTAGAATCTTGTTTGCAACTCTCCTATACCCAAGAAGTTCTGCGTGTCTCCTAAGTTCTCATACTTAACAGTATTAAGTTCTTTGGCAGGCATGCCGATTGCCCACTTATAAGTGTTCCCAGACAAGTCCCTCATTAAAATGACCAGCAATAGAATTTTGTTTGTACATGATAACATCAAATTGAGGCACCCTAATGCTTCATTGAAATAATTTGTCTGACAGCAACTTTACTGAGACCTTGACAATTCAATACAAAATATCTAATCTATCATCTAGCATCTAATCCACACCACCTTCACAACAAGAAGTATATTCACTAATAAATTTCACTTTAACTATCGACAATTATTAGTTCCACATGGCCTCTATGGCTTCTAATAGCAACCACCTTTACACAGAATAACCAAAGACAGTCACACACAAACATAACCTATTTAGTTATTTTTTTCCAAAAGTTGTCAGTCATTGTATATGCTAGGGTGGGCCGTTTTACACTTTTTTTTGAAGTTGAAATGGGTGATGATGAAAAGTGGCACATGCATGAGAAAACGTGTTGTGCAAAATATAAGTGAATTTGGGAGTGCTTTTCTGCTCTCACCAGGAGAGTTAAAAATCCAAATTGTATAAGTTTAGAAATATCTAGAGGTCGACTAAACCCAAAAACTTCATTGTGGCTAGCCATAATATTGGAGTGCTAGATCTCCAGTATATGTTGGTGTAGTAATTTTTGTTATGGCTCAAGGTTTTCTGTTCCTGCTTCATGATTATATCTTAAATTTTGCTAAATCTAGGTTAAAATTTTTAAGTTAAAAAACAGTGAAACTTTTCAGTAAACAAAATTTGTTGTTGTTTTATGTCTTGTAAAGCCGCATTTAATGATTTTGAGCTGATGAGATTTTAGCTGACAGCAAGTTACTGTGAGAGCGGCACAATGGGATTAATGCATCACAGGAGATAAGTTTACTCAGTTAGTGGGTTGAATGTTAATGCTTCTAAATAACAGCTTGTAATGCGCGGTTGCATTGTCAATTTAATACTGGGGAACCTGGTAAAAATGGTGGTCATTTTGATTTATACAAAATTGAAAGCACCAGCAAGCAATTTGTGAGCCTCCTATATTGCAATGTATATCAAATGCTGTGACAAATTCACATTTAATCAAAAATGTTGCACAAAAACTTTTTTCATATTTCATTGCTATTACTGGTTACTAAAGTTATTGACACCTTGCGAACTTTGTAGTCATCATTGATTGAAGTTAAGTCAATGTTAAAGTCACCAACCGCGTAAAGTGATAGATTGCTAGCACTAATAGCTGAAGTTGTGTTACTGATGCAATCTGTAAAAGCTACCAAAGCACTGAATGATGGAGTTGCGTGTCAATAGATTTCGCCAACCGCTATAGAGCCGGACTTGGTTTGACTCTAGATCCACAAATTTTTAACAGGTGGCAACTTGATGCCAATATTTTGCTTTACAACAAAATTTGAATTGGTGTTTAATTTACTTTGAGTTAATTTAGTTTTAGTGATTGCAATGGTGTCTGGCTGATGCTTTAATTTAGCAATAAATTGCGATGCCTTGAGAATTTTTTGCCGGCTTCTAAAGTTTAAATAAATTAAAAATATATTTTGTGTTTGATTCAGTGCACAATCTATTTAAAAAGATTAATGTCATAATAGGTATGTTTTGAAAAAAAAGCAGAAGTACTTAGGCAATCCGAATTAAAAAGGTTGTAGTTAAGTTTTCTGCCACAATACCACATCTGTGCTCATAAAACAGAAAAATTAATAATTAAAAAAAATCTCATTGCAGATCATTTGAGTGGTACTTAAGGCAGTTATTATCTTTTCGGCTTGGTCATTTTTCCTTGCAGCCCGCGTCTGTTGCTTGTTCAAACATATTGAATCTCAGATTTTTTAGCTTTTTGTTAGTTAATCCGGAATAGTTGTTTTATTGCTTTGTGTTAAATCATTTATTGGCATTAAGTCTTCTGTCCTTGCTTCAGTGGTTAAAGAATAGTGAAGCTGTTTACCCAGCATGTCGTAAGAGGCAACTATTGGGTACCTACCAATTGCATTCTCACTGTTAATGGTGGGGTTGCCAGCTCAATTGCTTGGTTGGACCACTCATGTCAGAAAACTAAGGTTGGGAGTAAGCAAGGGCATGCTCCCTGTAGAAAAGTTTTGCTCTAACAAATCCCCATGACCAGAAAAAATATGCAAGTGGCCCCCAGTCCCCAGCAGCTCTTAAATGGGCAGGGGATGCGAAAAATCTCTGGGTTTAGATCTGAATGTTATGGGATAAGATTTGGTACATTAAATGTGGGAAGTCTTTGTAAGGAAAACGGAAGTGTGTGAAGAACTGAGGAAGAGAAGAGTTGATGTGTGCTACATCCAGGAAGTAAGATGGAAAGGCCTAGGAGCTCGTTTTGTGGGTACTTTGGGACGAAGGTATAAACTGTGGTGGTCAGGAAATGATGCAGGATTCAGAGGGGTTGGAATTTTGGTGAAAGAGGAAATATCTCGGAACGTTGTGGAAGTTAGAAGAAAAAGTGATAGTGTAATGGCGGTTGTGCTAACTCTAGGTAGAGAAGTGATGCATGTAATATGTGCTTATGGGCCACAAAGTGGAAGAACAGATGCAGAGAAAGTTCATTTTTATGATGAAATGGGAAGTGAGTGGGACTTGGGAAGTTCTAGTGAAGTAATTGTTTCTTTAGGGGATTTTAATGGACATGTGAAGAAATGTGCTGAGGGTTTTGAAGGTGCACATGGGGGGAATGGTATTGGGAAAAGAAATGCAGAAGGAAGAAGATTGCTGGAGTTTTGTGATGAAAGAGAGCTGTGCATGGCAAATACTTGGTTTAAAAAGACAGACAAAAGGAAAATCACTTATAGTGTCGGTGGATGTGGAACAGAAATTGATTTTGTGCTTGTGGGGGAAAAATACAGAAAGTATATCAGGGATGTAAAAGTGATTCCATGGGAACTTCAGCACAGGCTGGTGGTGATAGATCTAGATAAAAAGGTTCTAAAAAAGATTGTGAGAAAGGAACGGAAGAAAGATTTGGAAGTTGAATGAAAACCGAACAAGAGTGAGATTTGAAAAAAGAGTAAAAGAACTAGTGAGCACAGATGCGCCTGACTTGTGGAAAAATTTTAGGGATGGTGTTCTACAGGCATGTGACAAACTGTGTGGAAAGAAGAAATCTAGGAGAGATCAAGGAGACATGTGGTGGTGCAATGAAGAGGTCAAGGATACCGTAACAAGAAAGAAGGCGGCATTTAAAGAGCTGTGCAGGTTTCCATCAGAACAAAATAAAACTCAATACAAACGTATAAGAAATCAAACGAGAAAAATTGTTGCTAGAGCTATGAAAATGGAAGCTAATCAGGAATTGAATAATTTATATCAGAATTCTAATAGTGTTTTCTACTTCCTTAGAAGAATGAAAAAGGAAGGAAAGGATGTGGAAGGAGGAAGGTGCTTGAGAGGAGGAGACGGACGATTGGGTTTTATTGAAGAAGATAGGGCAAAAATTTGGAAGGAACATATGGAAAAGATCATGAATGAAGAAAACGAACGGGACCGCATGGTGGAAACTGATGTTGTAGAAGGACCAGTGGAAAAAGTGGTTCGTAATGAAATTGTGGAAGCAATTCAAAGTATGAAATCAGGAAAGGCAACTGGAACATCTGGAGTAAGTGTGAAGATGATAGTTGCAAGTGGTGAAATTGGGGTTAAAGTGATGATGGAACTATGCCAGGGTGTATTGGATGGTAGAAGAATGCCTGATGAGTGGAAAACTAGTGTGATTGTACCTATCTTTAAAGGAAAGGGTGATGTTATAAGCTGTGGATCATACAGAGGAGTGAAACTGCTAGAACATGCCATGAAAATTGTTGAAATGGTACTTGAGAGGCGAATACGAACACTAGTCAATTAGAATGAAATGCAGTTTGGATTTGTGCCAGGAAAAGGAACAGTGGATGCGATATTCATTGTGAGAAGAATCCAGGAGGAATATCAAAAGAAGGACAAGAAGTTGTATATGTGTTTTGTTGACATGGAAAAAGCTTTTGATAGAGTGCCAAGAAAAGTGATGGAGTGGGCCATGAGAAAGAAGGGTCTATCAGAAGTAATAGTTCGAGAAGTTTTCTTCTTCTTTTGGAAGGGATCCACATTTTCAGATGCTGGCAGTGATGGTACTCAGCCAGCATCGTGTGTCGACATCCAAAACCATCAGTCCACCTATTCTTGTACCTGCCCGATGTACAGGGCATGTCAGAATGATGTGTTCTGCAGTTTGTTCTGCAGCACCACACTTGCAATTCGATGTAGGACCAAGGCCCCATTTGTGCATGAACGACTGAAAACACCCAACACTGGCTCGCAAGCGGTTGAGCCTGACCCATGATGATCTGGGCAGGCCCATCCGCATTGGCCTAGTGCTTGTCATAGGAATGAAAGTACGGAGATCAGATGAACACTCCAAGTATTCCGTGCTCCATTTAAAGTCCGGGCAGTTATGAGCCTGTATGATGGTGCAAAGACAAGAGTGAGGGTGGGATTTGCATATTCAGAGGAATTCAAAGTAAAAGTTGGTGTACATCAAGGATCTGTGCTGTCGCCACTATTGTTTGCAATAGTGGTGGACGTTATTACAGAAAATGCAAGAAGGGGTGTGGTTAATGAATTGCTATATGCATATGACCTTGTTATCATGAACGAAGACTTGGAAGACTTGAAGGAAAGGTTTTAGAATTGGAAGGATGCACTGGAAAGTAAAGGTTTGAAGGTCAACACCAGAAAAACAAAATTGATGGTAAGCGGGTCAGAAGGTGAACTATACAAAAGCAAGATAGATCCATGTGGAGTTTGTGGGAGGAGAGTAATCGCCAATTTAGTGTTGTGCACAAAATTTGGAAGCTGGGTTTATGGCAAATGTGCAAAACTAAAGAGAGTTACCGCTAGGTTGGCAATGCATTTTGTTTGCTCGAGATGTAAAGAAATAATCGAAGGGACGATGGATTCGATCGAGAAGTTGTGCGATGAAGTGGAGAGAGTGAATGGATTTTGTTACTTGACAGACTAAATGCTAATGGTGGTTGTGAAGCGGCAGTTACAGCTAGAGTAAGAATCGTTTGGGTAAGATTCAGGGAATGTGGAGAATTGTTGCTTGGAAATACCGTATTTGCCGGTGTATAAGTCGACTCGTTGTATAAGTCGACCCCCTAAAATTTGACGGAAATTTACGATTTTATGATATATCCTTTGTATAAGTCGAGCTCAATTGTTTCATTATCTTAAACTTTAAAATTCAACCAGAAATATGCGAAATTTATTGACGAAATCTATACGCCATTTTGAATACTATTTACTTTGTAACCCTGTGATATTACGCACCGAGAGAGACTAACAACAATGAACACTCTTAGAAAGCGGTTTATTTTTAGTTAAGAAACAATACCGTAAATTACATAGAGTTCAAAATCGTCTTCATCATAATGTGTCCTTTTAAGGGCAGTGAACGCAATATCTGCCCTTGTAAGGGCAACCACATTATTCTGCTTTTACTGGCTTATAACTTTTTGTGAAGTGTAGTAATTACCATCACATTTGAAGCGATGAATACAAAGTTGAATTTCATGACTCGGTGTATAAGTCGAGGTCGATTTTTTTAGGTCGATTTTTGATCGAAAAAGGTCAACTTATACACCGGCAAATACGGTAGGTTTCCTCTGAAGATGAAAGGTAAAGTCTATCGTTGTTGTGTAAGATCAGCAATACTGTATGGAAGTAAAACATGGTGTCTAAAAGAAAATGAAAAAGCAATTTTGAGGAGAACGGAGAGAGCTCTGGTGAGAGCCATGTGCGGTCAGAAAGTTGTAGACAGGAAGACGACTGAAGAACAGATGGATATGTTGGGGTTAAAGGAAACTATACACCAGTTAGCAACAGCGAATGGAATTAGATGGTATAGACATGTGCTGAGGAGAGATGACAATAGTGTTTTGAGGGTTGCTCTGAATCTCGAGGTGAGTGGCAACAGAAAGCGAGGATGACCAAAGAAGACCTGGAAGAAGCAGGTGGAAGAGGAGACAGAGAAGATTGGTTTGAAGAAAGAGGATGCCCTGAGATGAGACAAGTGGAGGGGCGGAGTGCGAGCAATTGCAGAAGAAATGGGGTAAATCCGGCCATCTCTGCTGAAGGGACAACACCGGATAAAAACTGAATCACTACTTACCTTGAAACAAAAAGCTGCTAATCATTTTGGCACGAAAATACTTTAGATAACTTTCGTTTCTTACATCACGTTTCACAATGTATGCGATAAGTGTGTGATGTTAACGAGGCACTTTGTTGTGATAAGTTTTGCGTTGGGGTGAAAGCTGATGAGCAAGTGTAACATCTGCTTTTTCTCCATTTACGCCGAATTTGTGGACCGGGTCTAATATGATATCTGACACGTTTTCATCATAGGAATTGCCAACTCAAGGTTCTGTGCTCTGACGTACTTAATGTTAACAATCTTGGTACAACAGATTTCTCTTCCGTATCCTTTGTTCTTCTTTTAAGATTACTGATAGTGTTTTGTAGTTATCAGATGATAGCTTCGCACGATTCACTTATGTTGTCAATATTTGCCCAGGAATAAATTTGCTGGTTACCAGGGTACACCACGTGGAGGTTATTGACATATTGGCTTTTGCCAACGTAACAAGTACCTTACCACAACGTTTAGTTTTGGACTCCTTTCCTAGATCTCAACATCGACCTTCATTTATTACCCCACGTAACCCAGTTGAACCTATTCCAACAAAGGATGTTAAGAGATGGAACTTCCGCAAGGCCAAATGGGAACAATTTGCACATCTGGTGAAATCTGAGATTGATACGCTGCCGTCTCCCTGTACCCCTGACCCAAACATAGCATACACAGCCTTTTGCCAACTGCTTTCCCAATCAGCAAAGAAAACCATACCACGTGGCTGCCGTCAGCAGTATATCCCAACATGGGATGACGAATGTAATAATTACTATAAAGAATTTGTCCAAGCTGAAGACAAACAATCAGCTTATGCCAAGGCCGCAGACCTGATGGACTACCTCAGCCAGAACCGCAATAAGCGATGGGAAGAAACAGCCAAGGGATTACACTTCACCCACTCAAGTGGGAAAGCCTGGAAAACTTTAACCGCCTCACTAGGCGCAAATCTAATCCATAACAATGCCCAATTACAGCCAACTCCATTGCAAACCAACTGTTAGCCAATGGGCGTTCAGAGGGGCTGATAAACAACATGACCTCTCTGTTAAGAGGCAGTGTAGTATGATGTGGGGGGTGCCTGGGGTTGGTGGCCATCTGACCACACCTTTCACCACCTTAGAACTCTCAGCGACCATAAAACTACTGAAAGGCGGAAAAGCCCAGGGCCCCGACAACATCCCACCAGAGTTCATGATGCACTGTGGTAAAAAGTGCTTGGAATGGGTGCGCAAATTCTACTCCTTTTGTCTTGAGCACACAGTTATCCCAAATATTTAGCGTAGAGCCGTTGTTGTGGCCATCCTAAAACCCAACAAACCGGCAGACGATCCCAAAAGCTACAAACCCATTTCATTACTATGTGTCCCCTATAAAATTTTGGAAAAACTGATTCTTGCCTGCATCAACCCCGTCATGGAACCCCAACTACCAACGGAGCAGGCAGACTTCAGACAAGGTCGCTCGACAGTACAGCAAATACTCAAACTCACGAGTGAGATCGAGAAAAGTTTCGAGAATGGATATAAAGTCGGGGCAGTAATGGTGGATCTGACAGCTGCCTACGATACTGTTTGGTACCAGGGCCTGGCCCTAAAGCTTCTACGTACCATTCGGACCGCCATCTATTGCGTTTCATCATGAACATTTTATCAAACCGCAGTTTCAAACTCAAAACCAGCTCTGGACAAATAAGTCGACTGCGCATACTCAAGAATGGTTTACCGCAAGGCTCAACACTGTCGCCAATCTTGTTTAACATCTACATCAGCAACATCCCAACAACTGTCTCCCACCAGTACGGTTACGCAGATGACATGGCACTTCTTTACTCCCACAAATGCTGGCCAAAAGTTGAAGAAACGCTATCTAGAGATATGGAAGACCTTGCTGACTTCTTGCAAACCTGTAGACTAAAATTGAATTCATCAAAGACAACCTCGAACCCTTTTCGTTTGAATAACCATGAAGTGCAACGGCAACTAAACATCTGCGTCCATGGAACCACCCTCCCTCACAACCCACACCCTAGATACTGGACAGACAGCTAACGTATAGACAACATATAGAAGGTCTACGTCGAAAAGTGATGGGAAGAAACAACTTCATCCGATGCCTGTCTGGATCAACTTAGAGTGCAAATGCTAAAACCCTCCAAACAGCAGCCCTTGCAATTGTTTACAGCCGCGCAGAGTATGCCACTCCAGTATGGAGCCGAAGCTCCCATACCAAAAAGCTGGACGTATCCTTGAGTGATACCATGAGAATTATAACCAGCTTCGTGAAACCCACTCCCACACCACACATCTCTTTCCTGCACTCTCAGGAATTGCCCCAGCCAAGCTGAGAAGAAACTATGTTACCAGCAAAATATCTCACCATGCATGGGTCAACAAAGAACACCCACTGCACAGTCTGGTACCTGACCCACAGAGCCTACGCCCACAACGTCTGAAGTCACGCCACCCCTTCTACCGTCACGCAGCAGAACACCATAACTGCGACCACGATATCATTGAGGCCTGGAACGAAGAGTGAACTAAACATCAACACCCTAAGCAGCTGACGATAATCCCGGACACTACCGCACCACCTGGATCCGACTTACCTCGGAAATTGTGGGTTATCCTAAATCGCCTTAGAGCTGGAGTGGGCGGTTTGGCGAAGAAATGTGCAAATGGGGACTCAGAACATCAGCCTCATGTGCGTGCGGAGCTGCTGCCCAAAATGCGGAGCACATCCTGTTTGATTGCAATCTCCTTCGTCCACCTAACACCGTCAAGAACCTCACTAACGTGACTGATGATACAAAAAACTGGCTTCAACATCTAGCCGAAAACCTGCGATGAGCCCTCAAACGAAAGAAGAAGAAGAACGATAATTAGTTGTTGTATTGTAGTCAGTGATCATGCTATATTTATCGATGATTAATTCTTGACTTTGCTGTAGCTGATGCATTTCAGTGTTTGGTTCTTTAATTTCTGCTATCAGTGGTTTTTGTAGCCTTTACTGTCATACTGCTAACAATGTATTCAATTCGTTTTTGGGTGAATTCAAATACTTCCGTTGAGTCATTAGCATGAGAATCTATTCTGTTTTATATTTTTTCGACTTTTTAGACATCAAATACATACTTGCAAATGTATCAAGCTTTTCAACGACTGCCAGCTAAAATTTTTCTACTTAGATTATCTGTCTCTTCTCCACAACGTCTGAATACTGAGTAAAATTCCGAGTTTGAAATGTTTGATCAACGAAATTTTGAAGTAAACAGAATTTAGTGATCTTAGAAAGTGCCAAATCGTCCAAACTCATAACACCTGTAGACTTTTTCAACTGCTGCGGTGATTTCCATAGCTGGTATAAGGTATCCGGAGGCTTCGGCCTAGGACATTCCGAAAGCCGACATTTCATCCTCAACCATTCTTTTATTTTAGCAATTAATAAGCAGGTAACTCTTGTTTAATTTTTGCACAATGCTGTTAATGTTGTTAGGGTTAGGGTACAATGAGAGGACTAACAATGCGTGTGAGGGATGGAACAACAAGTTTGCCTCAACATTTGATCATGTCAAAAAATTCAGTCGAAACGTTCACAGCCGGAACGTCCAGGCCGAGACGTTCTACATTCAGATTTTGGGGCTAACGAAAAATTTAAACCGTTTTCCAGAGCAGGCTGCTCAACATTAGTAATTTATTTTGGGCTGAGATTTATCACCCAGCTTTGCCTTTTTTCCAAAAAATCATGTTTTGAAGATGTTACATATTACCTTGTGATACCATTTTCTAAAGGTAATTTGGTATGGTCTAGTAAATAATATGCGTACAACTCGCCAATAGAACGAAGACAGGCAAGATTTAGTTCTATTTACATCACCTTGTTAAAATTGTTGTTTGTGCCAGCTTGGTTCAAGGCCAGTTGAGTGGATGCTCCTATTTGTGATTGGATGTTTTTGAATAACGTAATGTGGGATAAGAATGTTGGTATCCAGTGCAGTTTTTGGAAAGCTTTTTGAGTATCACCGATATTTCAATAAAGAAATTTAGTATTTTCTTGGTCAACTACAGCAGAGCGATATTTCAAGAAACAAAGAATGGTTGATCGACTTCTGTAACAACTCTCAGACGAATTTCGAAAGAAAGTGTTAATAAAGTAAAAAATTTATCCAAATACTGATCTCTTGGACCTAGTCAGATCAAGCTCTTGTTTTTTTGTTTTGGTTAGTGTTAGGGATGCACAGCCAATTGTTATCAAAATGCTTTAGTAAATGAGGTTATAAATTGAATAAAAAAAAAGTAGAACGTTTTTAGAAACATTAAAATTACCAAATAATGCTTGACAGCGGGGTTTCAAGTTTCACGCTGACTATGTCCAGAACTGATAAACGACCTTCAACAAAAACCAAGAGTGATAAAAGCTGTAAAGCAGCGCAGAAGTTAAATTTTAAATTTTGTAAAGTCTACTCCTAAAACAAGAGTGGAAAAGCTGGAAATAAGTTGTGTACATTAAACGTTTCTATTTTCGTGAATTAGATTTGAACCTCGTTAAGTTAAACGTCGATGTACTACGTAATACGTAGCACTGTTGTAAAGCTGATTGTATTTTGATATATATTTTCGTGTAGAATGAAGATATTAAATATAGCAGGCGTTTTTCGTTTGTCGAGCATATTGATATTATAAACAGATAGACTCGTTCTTTCGGCAATTTATTGTTAAAACTTTACAAAGTTTTTTCTGGTTTTGTGCTTCAAAAAAATAGAACGTTTGCATGAAGGTATGTTATTCTGGTACGCTTTTATAGTGCTGCGGTGTATTCATATTATGTAGCACATTGAATGATAAGCAATTGTCACGCCCCTTAGCCTTTGACTTTTCTATGCTAGATGAAGTCTTTTCATTCACCCCTTTTTCCATTTTGAAAAACTATTAAGCTTGAGGTTGGTGTTTGATTTGGCTGGAAGGAATGGAAGATTTAGCCACAATCAATGTCAGGAAATTAAGGAGAGCAGCTGGAGCGGAGAGGGGAAGAAGAATGTTTCTTTGCAAGAGGAGACATAGGGGAAATACGTAGAAAAATCATTCCGACCAGTTTTCTGAAAATTGAAGGAAAGATCGCGCGATGGTTGAAGAAAGATTGTGAAAAGAATAGGAAGATGGTAGTACCTAAGTCCTAAAGCACTTTTCTAGAGCAGTGAATATTAATTGACTAATCTCAATTTTCACCATGTGCAAGACGCCCAAAAAGTTTATGCTATGGCAGATGAAGCATACATATAACATAGCAAGAAAATCAACTGCCAGACAAACAATGAGTGATGGTAAGGACGTCTGGGTCACTAAGAGGGAGCGAATCGGAAGAGGTGATTTAATTGAATATGGCATTCTACGAGGGTTTGAGGTACTTACGGAGTTTCAGAGAGGGTAGTGGTGGTTGTAGACTAGCAAAATGACAACATTTTTGGAGAAGAAAAATTGGATCTAGTGTTCGATTCTAATCATCAGACGTGGGTGAGGAGGAACAGCTGCTCTGGGAGGACTAGCACTGGCCAAGCAACTGCCAAGGGTGTAGTTAGTTACGTACTAGGGGAATGCAAAACGGTACAAACGGTGCAAAACGGGAAGCAGAGAGGCAGTTTAACTTTGAAGAGAAAAGGAAAGTACTCCTCAAACGCGATCAGTTGTGGCAGGAATAGTACTGCTCTAACCAGTTACCCTTTGTGATCACATTGTCGATGAGCAAGGTAAGATAGGAGCAGGGTTAAAATTAACGCTGCAGTTCATCAATATCTAAAGATAAGTGGTCGGAGGGCTGTTATGTACGAAGAAAGGTAAAAGGATGAGCCACCGCTATTAGAGAGAAAGTGAGCTGCGGTCGTCAGACGGCAGCACTGCAAAAATTATCATTGGCGAGGATGTTCCTGAATTTTTCGCAAAGGCCAACCATCATCTCCGGCCTCACCCAACTGGGTGAGCAATACCGCCATTGTGAAGCGGCTGTTGATTGGTGAAGTTAGGCATATCGTTTTCCGAGCTGTTTTAGTAGCTTGTATCGTACTAACCAAATTTACTGTTATAGCAAACAACAATTAAAGTTGGAAAACGGTAGTCAAACCCTAGCAAGATAGTCTATCTAAGCGATTTTACTCCATATCAGTAAGTGTTGAAAAGAGTCTGCTATCAACACAGTGATAAAGTCAGTTTAAACATTTATTTGTTATAAAAAAAATCGATTTCGCTAACGCATTCTCAGTTTCTACAAAATAATAAAAATCACTCAAAAAGAATTAAATATTTTTTTTAGACAAATTAAGATAACTTACTAATGGTATAAACACACGTTTAGTTGTCGGAAAAAATATTTAATTATTTTTGGGCAATTTTTTTTGCAGAAACTGAGGATGCGTTAGCGAAATCGATTCTTATAACAAGTAAATGGCTAAGCTGACTTTATTACTGTTTATCGAGAGCAGACTTTTTTCAACACTGTTATAACAAACAAGCAAGGCAAAATTTACTGTAATGCAAGAAGCTAGCGATGCACTTAGCAAACTGCAGACAGTGACACTGTTTTGCCCTTCCAGGTCTTTTCAGTGCAGTTGGTGACCGACAAGAAGCTAGAGACTTTTAATAAAGCATAGCTTAGACCGTCACACTTGTGGGATCTATACTAGATCTACTTTGGTGGAAGGTCACTAGACTGTGACAGCATTATTGTTCTAGCAGTTGCTAGACTTAGTGCGCCTGCGACAACGGCCACTCATTCACGAATTATACGGTTTCGCAGAGTACTTACAGATCTTCTACCAAAGTGAATCTATTAATTATAGATCCCACAAGTGTGGCGGTCTATGCTATGCTTTATTAAAATAGCTTCTTGTCGATTTATTGAGTTATAAAGGCAATCTACGCGCTTTATGTGCATGTTCACACGAATGACGTGGTTATTTCACAGAGTAATAGTATTGCAAATAATAAAAGCCTCCCTCCCATAATTTGACGAAACCATCTCTGGACGCGTTTCGTCCTTGAGGACTAATCAGCAGGGCCTGTCTTATAATTACCAAAAGCCAAAACTTCATATTTGCAATAATATGAAAAATGTATCATTCTATTACAAATTCCTTCGCACTCATCACTCGCGTGGTGCATGCCATCGAAGACGCAGTGTACCACTCAGAGAGTTTATAGTAAGCGAGATCTATTTAAAACCCTTACCTCTATGAACACAGCACGTGATCACCATAACCGTATCATACATCGATTTATTGAGTTATAATGGTAGTAGCTTCTTGTCGGTCACCAACTGCATTGAAGAGATCTGATAGGTCGAAAATTTGCTGTCTTTGATAATTCTTTTTTCTTTTTTTCAGGAAATGAATTCGTCATGTTGTGGAGATAAAAGTAGCACAGTCTGTGCTGATCAAGAACCGCTGTTTTTTTTTGTTCTGACTGTACATTGGCTAGGGGACTTCAATACGTTTGACCACTATTACTTTATTTTCAAACATTCATATGCTTCTTAATTCACCCTTTTGACCCCTAGTTACTGTACTGATCTGTGCAATGATTTTACTCCTGATGTTTATTGAAACTGCTTGCCTTTGATTGGTGCATTATCTAGTTTATTGACGTAAATATTTGTGTAGTCTACGTCCAAGAATAATTTGTTGAATATGGCAGCTTCAGTTGTCTTAGAAACAATTTGTAAAGAAATGCCAGTATATGATAAGTGATGATACTTCATTAGATCTCAGATTTATTCATAATGTCATGCATAGACTCAGTAGCAGTAGTTTATTCAGTTTTTATCCGGTATTGCTCCCTAAGCAGAAATGCCTGGATTCACTCCATTTCTTCTGCAATTGCTCGCACACTGTCTCTCCACTGAGCTCGATAAGCTTACGTATTATGATTTTTGTGCAAGAAAAATTCGAAAGTTGTAATCAGTGACTGTAGCCATATTTGATTGCTGGTAGCGTAATCTACTCTACAGCTCATTTTTCACGCTGTTTACTTCAATGTCAATGCGTTGTAGCATGTTTGTCACGTTCTGTAGGTAACCTACTGTTTTTATATACTTTTAATGTTGTTAATTATTAGAAATAAAATGGTATGCAAGACTTCGGTTTAAAAACTATACGAGTCGGGCATGTTCTTACAGTCCGTTTAGCAATACTACGTTTGCAGTGAAAAACTCCATTTGCAGCATGGTTATAGTCGTTTACATAAAACGCCATCAGCCGTGTAATTAACCGTAAATCATATACAATTTAAATTCTGCAGAGCCTACTGGCATGGGCATCAGTGGCGTAGCAACGCAATACGCCGCCCTTGGATTTTTGCACGAAATGCCGCCCTTAACATCGTCATAAAAACTGATTTCAACTCCACATAACAGAAGAATTAAAGTAATGTTTGTTTAATTTTATTGAAAGTCCAAAATTGAATACGTCGAGCTTTCATTGAAGCAAACTCGGAAATTATATCGTCAAAAGATAATGTCTCGACTAAATCACTTTCAAAGGACAGTATTGATAGCGCAGACAACCTGCTTTCTCCCGTAGTCGATCTCAATTACGATTTTATTAACTTAAGTTTTGAAAATTATAAGCGAAGAAGGAAATTGTAAACCTTGCAAATAATTGGCCAAGCAGCATACGGGCGTAAGGGGCAATGACACTTTATTAAAATGAATATGCCAGGAAACAATAATGAGTATACCACCCAACCAATTCAGACGAGACCATCCCTGGACGATGGTCTCGTCTAAATTGGTTGGGTGGTATACTCATTATTGTTTCCTGGCATATTCATTTTAATAAAGTGTCAATGCCCCTTACCCCCGTATGCTGCTTGGCCAATTATTTGCAAGGTTTACAATTTCCTTCTTCGCTTATAATTTTCAAATCTATAGTTTTTTTTCCCTACTTGAAAAGAGTTGGCATGGATTTGCCCGTTTCACTGTAGGAGGCCCGGTTTACTGCGAAGTGAGATAGAGTGAAAATTCGTTGGCATGGATTTGCTCGACACGTCTATCAAAGGTCGCCCGGCTCCCACCTTGCGAATTGTCAACGCACTCGCCTCGAGCGTGATGGCATTGCAAAGACAAGGCGCTAGGCTATAAATGCAGCGTTTAATCTGCTTTTTCAGATCAGTGTTTAACCCTTTAACGCCCCTGGGGACCATACGGTCCTCTTTCGAGAAAAAGCCTATTTCTACTACATGAGCTATAGACAGCATTGAATGCGTCGAGCACGTGTTTTTTAGTTGCGTTGATGCCAGCTGCTGAAGTCACGCTGGTCACGTGGGCTTCAGCCAGCTGTGAGGCAGTAGCGAGTGAGTACCGTACGTGTTGTTTACGCATGTGAGAGAGTGCCATCATTTACTCCATCATGGCTACTAACAAAGGTGAGATAACTCTTCCAATAAATTATATATTGTAGAAATGTCATTCTAGTTTGTAGGTGCGCCTTTATTTTCAATGTGCTTCTCACAAAAAAATATTTATGATTAGATTTCTAACCGAGACTGTAGGGTCCAGCCAGGCACTATGCTGGTGAAATGAAGTAAGACTGTATGGTTCTTTTTGTCATGCGGGTATTTTAAATCTTTATTTTTGTAATAGCTTTTTAGGCCTACTTTGTTAGAAAATAGCCTGAATGGACATAATTTAGGTAGAGATATTGCATGAACTATTCAAAAGTGGTATGATATACATTTTTCCACTGTGGATGAACAGTTACACTTTCTATGTCGCATTACTAAATCTATGGTGCTCAATAAGAGACTGGATATACTTTCATTCTCTAACGAACGTATATTATGCTTTCTGATGATTCCAGTTCATTCTCAGCAAGGACTTTTTATCGAAAAAGAAGAAATCCCACTCGCATTGAGAGCCTAATTGCACATGTTTCCTGTGGAAGTGATTCTGAATCAGATGAATTAGATGATGATATTGAAGACCCTAACTATCTCCTTCGTATCAGTGATGTTTCTGATGAGTCTGAACCTGTACCCATGCTTTCAGAAATAACTGAAGACCCTCCTGAAGTGCAAGGAAAGGCAAAGCGAAATAAAAAGCCTGCAATAAATCGTCCTTATTGGGATAAAGTATCTGCAAGGGATACAACACCATCAATTTCTCCATTTCTAATGCAGTATGAAGAAGATTTTGAACAAAGGTTGCCGATGGAATATTTCAAGAGTTTTATTTCTGATGAATTACTAGACAAAATTTGTGAGCAATCAAATATATACTCAGTTCAAAAAGATGTGAGCAAGCCTCTCACATTGTGTCGAGAAGAACTGGAACAGTGGATTGGAATTGCAATGCAGATGTCTATCACAAAGTTATCAGACACAAGGATGCACTGGTCGCAATATTCCGTCAGCGATAGAATTTCTTCAACAATGACACGTCAACGATGGGAGGATATTAAATCTAATTTGCATTTTGTTGACAACTCAACAATAGATGATAATGATAAATTAGCAAAAATCAGGCTCCTTGTGGATCATCTGCGTCAAGAATTCAAGAAAATACCCATGTCAGAGTTCCTTTCTGTGGACGAGCAAATGGTTCCTTTCAAAGGAACATCATCAATGAAACAATATGTGCCCAAAAAGCCTCACAAATCGATATATAATTTTTTCATTTTGGCAGACAGCACTGGCGTTGTGTACGACTTATTTCCTTATACAGGAAAGATTCCTCAGGTTGATAATCCACAAGTTCCAGACCTAGGACCCAGCTCAAATTCTGAGCTACACTTAGCAGAATGCATTCCGAAGGGCAAAAATTTCAAGTTGCAATGTGATAATTGGTTTACATCATTAAAATTAATTGATCATCTTGCATCGAGAAAGATATTGGGTATGTGGCACCATACAAGAAAAAAGACTGCAGGGATTGTCATTCAAAAGTGAAAAACAACTTTCTGCATTAGGCCGAGGATCTTTCGAAGAGTTTGAGACTCAAAGTGAAAATGCTACCATAACTGCTGTGAAATGGTACGACAATAGATCAGTATGCCTTGCATCATTCTATGCAACTTCTTATCCAGTACAGAAATGTAAAAGATTCAACAAAAAATCAAAGAACTATGACGATGTAGATATTCCCCATATAGTGCACATGTATAATAAGCATATGGGCGGAGTAGATCTGCATGATCAAATGATGGCCTATTACAGGATGGCTTTCCGCTCAAGGAAGTACAATCTTCGTTTAGTGTTTCACATGATAGATATGTGTGTAATAAACAGCTGGCTCCTCTACAGACGTTCACAGGATCAACTGAACATCAAGAGGCATCAACAGAATTCTCTAAGTGAATTCAAGTTGAGACTATCAACTTCTTTGATGCTAAGTGGGAAGGACCCAATGAAGAAAAGAGGGCGACCATCCTCTTCAAGTGTGGAACGAGAATATTCTCGAAAGAAATACAGTGGGCATGCAACCAGACCCCTCCCAGAGCAGGATGTGAGAACAGATGGCATTGGACATCTACCAGAAATAGCTGAAAGTAGGGGTACTTGCAAGTATCCAAATTGTAAAGGCAAAATTCTCATGTTCTGCACAAAATGCAAAGTCCACTTATGCTGTGAAAAAAACCGAAATTGTTTTGCTAAATTTCACACAGAATAAATCTGTTGTTGTAGCATATTACAAGTAATGGGAATTTTTTATGCTCAATGAAAGTTGAATATATTCAATGATTTTGTGTTTAAATAAAAGTTGGTTATGTTGAATAAAGGAAATTGAATAAGTCTTGTTCTATGGAAATTAAATAAATTCCTGTTTTAAACGGAAAAGTCATTAATAATTGTGCCAAATGCCCAAGTGGACTATTTAGTCCTGTTTCATTTTTTAGGTCATATGACGGCTAGGACCATATAGTCATCTTTCATTAATTATTATTTGAATAAAATTTTTTCTAAAAATTATATCCAGGGTGTTTTCTTATGCCTTCTTGGTTGAGAAAATAAAGGAATAAAATTTTTTGAACTGCAAAAAATAATTCGGGCGTTAAAGGGTTAAACTGATCTCCCATTGGATATGCAACCAAAATCAACCAATTTGTCAACCCGCCCTGCTAAGCAAAGCAATACGTCGTTGGTTGAAGTCTCAGTGCTTCTGCATGTGTTGGATTTTTTTTTTTTTTAAGGATAACGTTAATGAGTTGGTTACTTTTGCTTGTGACGGGACGGGCCCTGCTGATGAGTCCAAAAGGACGAAACGCGTCCAGGGATGGTCTCTTCTAAATTGGTTGGGTGGTATACTCATTATTGTTTCCTGGCATATTCATTTTAATAAAGTGTCAATGCCCCTTACCCCCGTATGCTGCTTTGCCAATTATTTGCAAGGTTTACAACTTAAGTTTTGAAAAACTCCTTTCGCAGTTTGCGATAGAAACAGGAACAGTGAGGAAAAGCTTAAGACTCATAAATAATAAGGTGTTGCTTCACATAAACGATGTTTGCTTAACCACTGCAGCACGTCCAGCGCTGTAGCGTCATTTTTTAATGTAAAACCACTGGATTGTACTAGTCGATTAAACCTAGCAATTTCTAGTTTTAACTCGGTAAAATTTACGTCATCAGCCTACATTTTCTCAAATTTGCCCATAGCTATTTCGAGATTGTCACTTCGCAACAAGGTGTGGGGATTTAAAAAGCCGAATACCTCAATTAGCAAACACATTTCGCTAAACCGCTTTTCCGCTTCACTCCGAAATCGGTCCATAGCTTCCAGCATGCATCTCTTGATTTCTTCAATAGCCGAGAGATCTACGTCTTCTGCATGTTCGCCAGGCATCTTTTTCTTCCTTCTGATCCGTCTATCTTCAATCGGTAATTTTTGCTCTTCGCAGATCTTGATCGCTCTTTCAATGCATTGCTTAACCAGCGCATCACGCTCATTGATCAAAAAGCAATGAATGCATTCATCTTGTGGGTACAGCCTTCCAGAGACTGACCTTCTCGTTGTAAATATTTTTGGGTATTATATTTCTCTTAAGACTTCCTACCAAAATTGTAAAAAAGAAACGAAGGAAAAACGCTGAATCGCATTCAAGATTCAACACGCTTGTCCTCGTGTATCAATGTTTTCATTTGGATCACAAAGTTCGTTTAATGCACCCACTACATCAACGAAACATGCTGAAGCGCTTTCAGCTTCACAGTGTGCACTCCATCGTGTGTCAACCACTCGCTTTACCACATTTGGTACATACTTAAGCAATACCTCCCATCTGTGAGAAGCAGAAAAAAAGGAATAAATCCTTTCCACAACAGCAAAAAATATTTCAGAAACTTCCGACGATCCCACTGCGTGAACTCCTGTAAGCTTAAGGGAGAGGTTTCTACATGGGATCAACAAAGCCTTAGAACTAATATCTTTTATTCTGCGTTGTACTCCAGGACGGACTCCTTCCATGGTGGAAGCATTGTCGTATGCTTGGCCTCTACACATCATTATGTCCAAGCCATTTTGCTGAAGCTTATTGAGAATAGACTTAGTAATTTCGTCTGCATTTTTTCCGTGCAGTGAAAAGAAATTTAGAAAGGATTCCTTTATTTGTACTTCATTATTGCTGTCGATATTGACGTATCTAACAATAAAAGTCATTTGATCAATATGAGAGACGTCAGGAGTACTGTTGAGTAACATTGAGAAATACTTTGTTGTCTTTATCTTCACCAGAATGAGATCTTTTACCTTTTTACAAGCAGCTTAATTTAATTCATTTTGGATGGTTGGTAAAAGGTACGTTTGTCATGTCCTTTTTAGAGAGTTGGGTACCAAAAATGTGTTCGTTAATGACTGTACTACAATTTGCAAGGAGCTTTAAAGTTTCAAGAAAATTTCCCTGGTTTCTTGAATTGGAATCTTTCCGATGACCTCGAAAAGGAAGATTTTGTTTACTAAGAAACGTTATGACTGCGACTACGCTCTGCAGGATTTCTCTCCACCTATTTTTTTCCTTATTCATAAGATTTTGTATTTCTTTGCAAATTGTTTGATGAACCTACGGCCTCAGTGCGAGCTCATTCCATTTATCAAAGCACTGTTTGTGAACTTTCGAATTTTCGTGACTAGAGATGCACGGATTAAGATGCCAAAAATTTACAAAAGGTTTGAAAACAAATGGAGAATTATCATTTCTCGATTGAAATATCTTGCAACAGAAACAATATAATTTTAAGTGGCAATTTCAATAAAGCAACCATGATCTAAGAATTTCATCACCATTCTTTAGCGTCTTATAAAACCACTACTTACTCAGAAAGCTTAAGGATTCTTTCTCTTTGTCTCCTTCTTTTATTACTCTAGTCGGTGGCTTGAACCGTCCTTTATTCTGAAACCTTTTGGACCCTAATTTGATCATCTCAACTCTCATGTTATGAGTTAATACTTCTGGCCAAGTAGCTATATCGTTATGAGAAAAATAGTTATCATCTGTTTTATCTTTATCTGAAAGTGTTTCATTCATAGGCCGACTTCTTTCAATGATCACTTCGTTGTTGTTTTGCTCAAGGTACACTTCTTCTTCCGTCTCAACTTGGGGTAGCGATTCACTGTGGTTGCTAACCTCTTCTGTTTCTTTGGCAGTAGCAATTTTTACGAACTTCAAAACGGCTCCTTCATTCTTTTTTAGTTCGTCTTCTCTGGCTTTTTTTTTTCTTAAAAAGTTCCACTTTTTTCACTCTCTTCATAGGCAACAATTAACTTCAAAAATGTATAACCCAAATCTTGTTAACTGGAATCTCCGGCACAATAGTTAAAAAAAACAACCGTAATTGCAAATTTGCTGAGTTAAGCTAAGTGATCTATTTCAGACCTGAAACTTTAAATTAAACCTTTCACGAATTTGCTACCAAAGCTAAATTGACTGAACAATGCAATAGCTTACAAGTTACAACCGACATCCTATTATGACTTCAACAGTATGAGTGTCAATATGCCGTCACAGAAACCACATAGTGAGTCACAATCTTAAAAAGTTGCTAACTAATTAGAGGCGTAACTTGTGTAATTTTTTGGCTTCACTTAGATCAGTGTTAACTTAATTCGTTTAAGTCTGAGTCTCTCTGAGAATAAATTAATGTGACTGTCTTTGTTCCTTTAAAATATTATCACATTTTGCCGCCCCTGGATTTATCCACAAGATTCAGTGGGTAGCAACGCCACTGATGTGCATTACCCTGGAATAGGCTACTGGCATTACCCTGTAATGTACCACAAAGAGTAAACAAGCGATCTAAGCAATAAACAGCTTGCAATGAAATATTTTGACGAGCAAAACAAAACGGAAAGCGAAAAAACTTGTCCACAACAACCAATACGTAAATGTTATGAGTACTTAAGGGTAATGGCACTTTAAAGTCAATTGATAATTTTTTAACACCTTCCACAGACAATAGAAGATTTTTTTGATTGGTCATTATGTGCTGGTCTACTTTTGCCTGGATCCCATAAACTTTCATGCTGTTCTTGCCAATTACGAGTGTGTGTGTTAGAGCAAAATATTCGCGTTAATACGTCTGGAGCAATATCGCTTTTCCTGGTCGAAATTTATTGTAACTTATAAGCAAGGGATGCTCGTTCGAGTCTCCAGCTTCGTATATTATTTTTCTTTATTTTACTGCGCTTTGTGCGGTTAAGCATAAACGCTTCAGATCTTTGGTCCATAACCAAAGTAAACTGTCCTCGAGCGAGAAAATCGTTCTATTTTCTTACCACTTCAATAATGGCCGCGACCTTTTTTCCTCGGCCTCGTACTGACGTTTGGACGCGTTAAGTGTTCGTGACATTTAAGCGACTAACAGCAAGTTTTCATCAATTACTGCTAAAGAAGCTTTAGCAATGTCCTTTCTAATCTTTTAAAAATCTCTAACAGTTTTAACGTTTAATGGAAAGGATGTTTTACACTTTATTCATTCAATTCTGTTGGAAAAATTAACAATTTATTTCGTTTGTTATGCAAACATTCCTAACGCGCTTAATGACTTTGCGTTACGCGGCGCAGGAGGTTCTAGCAGTGGTTTGAGTCTCTCGGGGTGCGGTGTGATTATGCTGTTTCCAACACTATATCCAAGAATGTGTATACATGAACAGATAAAAAAGTTTTGCTCTGAATCAACATTGAGCCACGTTTGCGCATTGATGGCAAAAACTGACTTACATTTTCAACGTACTCTTTTTGGAGGTTTCCTCCCACGGTCACTTTATCCACAAGAGTATCCATTAGTTTTTGGAATTATGGAATGCCATTTATGACCTCAAATGGCGGGCCTATGTGACATATGAATTTAGCACTTCCCTCCCAAGCCATTGCTAACCACTCTATAGCGACGCATAGTGTCGCTAGATTGTTGTCATGACGCTGTTACATGTGCGTCTCTCTTTTTCTTTAAGTTCGAGATGACTGAAGCGTGATGTACATAGCTCGATAAGTAATAAACTGTATATACTTTTCATTGTGTTGAAGTAAAGAGAGTACAGCAGATAAAACAGCCTATGCTGCTAAATTTTCACAACTTGCCACAAGCCACACCGGCGCGATAGTGTAGTGGTTAGAGCGTCCGCTTCGTAGTGGGTAGACCTGACATTCATTCCCCTTGTCGAGTCATACCAAGAGACTTTAAAAATGGTATCCACCGCTTCCCTGCTTGGCGCTCGGCATTTATGGGAGGTTGTGGAGAACAAGCCGGCAAGTTCGCTTATTGTGTGCCTGAGCAAGGCACTTAACGGGACGACTCGCCTTTATATGGAAGACAGGTGGCCCAGACACCAAAATGGCAACTCCCAAGCGAGTGCGGACGTTAGGTCCAAAATATAGCAATACAATTCGCTTTCTCGTGAAGGATAAATATGGCTAATAAATATAAAAAAGCTTCAAAAATGGAGTAAGGCTTTTCACTTTCTCGATTGGAATTTAATGGTAAGCACTTTTTAAGTCGAAGTTGGAGAAGACTTGTAAAACGCTAAACGATTAATAAAATCGTCAATACGCGTCTAACAACGAAAACAGATTTATAGTCTGATAAAAGTTCGCAGAGCTGCTTTTTACCAGAAACCTCGTTCTCCATGACCAAAGTCTGAGCCCGCTATGGAAAACTGCTAGAGCAAATAACTCCACTTTTTAAAACTTTTCGATTTCTTCCTGGTTAAGTGTCTTATCATCAGTGTTAAATCGATGCGATTTGGTGGCAATCGGACAACCTGGCAATAAGTTCTTGAAAAGATTGATCGGGCTTACATTAGAGATATACATAAGCAAATGTGTGTTAAATTATTTAAAACAAAATTGGGTCGCGATTCGTGGCATCCAAATATTACCCGCTAGTGTTGACCATGAAAATTGCTTTCGAGTAGCCAATTGCTGCACAGATTTTTCGCCCCTCCGAGTTTTACAAAAAAATTGCTGCCATATATTCAAGTTAGCTGTGCAGTTTCCAAAAACTCCCAAGTTTCTGATTGGTTGAGACCAATGAAATGTCTGCTTCGCAAAATTGCGCAGTAAGGTCAAGCAACACAGCTGTCTTCCTATTGACACACTTTCTAGAATAAATTATTGCTGAAACTTCATGACTGTTAAGCACTCATGACAGCATGTGCCATACGGTAGAATCTGAAACACCGTAATTTTTGCGAAGTAAAATGCAGTATTCCCCTAATTTAAATAAACGTAACGGTTGTAAAATCATTATCCGTGACGACGCAAGAACTGAAGTAGATGTTTGCTTTTGCAAGCTTGTAACTAGTTAAACACCGGTACAGTGCTTGTACAAACGAGCTAATTGTACAACCGAGCGAGGAAGGGCTATTTAGAACATATTTTTGACAATTGAAGTTAGTGTTTTTACAGCTAGCGAAGCATCCTATTGCATTAGGTTAGACATGCTGCTACATATGGTTCACTACTGGTGTAACGTCCAAATAACTGAAACGGCGATTCTACCGAATAAGGGAGACGGCTTAGCCTCAATAGTAGACTACGCTGATCTCAGGATCAATACAGCACAGCAGCAGATAAGACTTAATGAAAATTCTATTGATACTAATCTTTACACATACAGTAGCAGGCCGACAAGACCAGCACAAGCTAAACGGTTGAAGGCAATGTGCGCGTAACCTATAACAAAACAACATGGCATTAACATACACAAGCTGAACTGGTTAAGCCAATCCAACAAGATAGATCAAGTCTAAGCATGCACTAATATACTAATATAAACTGCGGGGCGCTAACTGTACTTGCGGTGGTGGCAGCAATAATACACCATACTCGTAGAGCGCACTCAAAGACTAACTAACGAACAATTAAAGCCACTAACATAAAACTTAACTCCGGCCACCGCAATAAGTGAACTGAGACTAATATCAACATGCAATAGTAAGGTGGCCGGCCAGACACTGTACGCAATTAAACCAATGTTGCTAAGATCAATCGTTACAGCGAAAACTAAATAGAAAACTTCTCGAAGGATTAATTATCGTCAAAGAGAAAAACACACAATGGCGGCAAGGACTAATCGGTAACAAACAAAACGTGGTTAATTATCACAAAGA
Source organism: Trididemnum clinides (assembly GCA_963675345.1). Taxonomy (NCBI): domain Eukaryota; kingdom Metazoa; phylum Chordata; class Ascidiacea; order Aplousobranchia; family Didemnidae; genus Trididemnum; species Trididemnum clinides. Next base: position 31,678,940 of record OY776302.1, on the reverse strand, counting down.
CCGAGAAATAATAGATCTCTCACCGTAACATAGCCGGCCCGAAAATTCAGAAACAACAATATCACATGGAAGTGGAAGAATTTTCAAATTTATGAAGGTGAGATAGAGATATTGAAATAAATCCAGAGTATCATCCAGAGTACAAAGTACATAAGCAAAATATGAAAAAGACAAAAACAAGCTGATCCACTGCAATGACGAAATGAAAAGTACAAGGAAAACATATACATACGTTTGTGAATCACAATAACGAACCGCGGAGACATAACCGAATTCGCGCGTAACTGCAACTGCGCATAAAATTGTGCATCTTATGGAATCACAAGCCACTTCCATCGACTCCCAAATGCTTAATCAAGTAGTCCGTTTTTACGTGTAGAATAGGCCGCGCTCAAGCCTATACGCAGTGCAGCAAACAGTCCATAGTAGCGCTAGCGAAATGTTTACATTAATGTTCATCGATTGGCCGCGCTCAAGCCCATGAACAGTTCAGTCAACAGTCCATAGGAGCGCTAGCGAAATGTTCATATCAATGTTTATCGATTGGCCGCGCTCAAGCTCAAACAGTTCAGTCAACAGTCCATAGGAGCGCTTTACATATCGTTTTCGAGGAAACACAGTTTTCTTATGTCTATCAGGAATGTCTTTTGGTCGGCTGTTCGCACTTTTACGCGGCGCACGATGTCATCACGATCTGGTAGGACTTCTTCCACCACACCTTTAGGCCACAAATTGCGATGGGACTCTCTTCAAGCAGCAAAGCAAGATCACCAACTTTGAAATTTCGCTGAGGTGCCAACCACTTCTGACGACGCTGTAGAAGGGGGAGATATTCTGCACGCCATCTTCGCCAGAACTCCTCAGCTTGGAATTGACGTGCGCGCCAAGATGAACGCTTGCTGTCTGATGATAAAAAGACATCATTAGGAAGACCAGGACAAACGCTTCCTGTCAAAAGCATAGGTGGAGTCAAAGCTTCCACATCACCAAGTTCAGTTCCCACTCGAGTTAAAAGACGATTGTTCAATATACACTCTATCTCCTTGAATAGCGTCAACAAGCCCTCGTCTGTAAGTGTTCTCAAGTGACGATCAGCAACCATGGAAACCATTGTCTTGCAAACAAGACGAATGATTGCTTCATAGATTCCTCCCTGGCGACTTGCAAGAGGGGGTGTGTGCTTCCATTCGATCCCACATGGAGCGAGTTCATTTGTTATCTTGTGGTCATCCAGACGTTTCAGACCACGCTTAAGTTCTGCAGAGGCTCCAGTAAAGTTTGTTCCATTGTCCGAATAGATGATTCTAGTCCAATGACCGCGAACTGCCAGGAACCGCCGCATAGCCATGAGGAATAAGCCCGTCTTTAAATCATGCTCAGTGAGAATAGCCCCCAGGACTTCACGGTAATTGCTGGCCACTTGAAAACCTCCCTTAGCCAGGAAGTCGCTCAGCTCGTCTATCAACTGAACGGCCTGAGTGCTGTCTTCCACAGAGATCAGTAGGTCATCAACATAAAGATCTCTTTGTATTGCTAGCTGAGCTTCGATAGATGCATTCGTTCGATTCTCTTGATTTATTGAGTTACAAAGGCAATCTACGCGCTTTATATGCATGTTCATACGAGTGAAGTGGTTATTTCACAGTGTAATAGTATTGCAAATAATGAAAAGCCCCCCCCCCACAATTTGACGAGACCATCCCTGGACGCGTTTTGTCCTTTTGGACTCATCAGCAGGGCCTGTCCCGTCATGATCAAAAACCAAAATCCCATATTTGCAATAATATGAAAAATTTAGTATCAATCTATTACAAATTCCTTCGCACACATCACACGCGCAGCGCATGCTATCACTTTGGTACGGGGATCCCATCCGTATCGAAGATGCAGTATACCACTCAAAGAGTTTATAGTAAACGAGATCTATTTGAAACCCTTACCTCTATGAACATAGCACGTGATCACCATAACCGTATCATACATTGATTTATTGAGTTACAAAGGCAATCTACGCGCTTTATATGCATGTTCATACGAGTGAAGTGGTTATTTCACAGTGTAATAGTATTGCAAATAATGAAAAGCCCCCCCCCCCATCGTCAAATTGTGGGGGGGGGGCTTTTCATTATTTGCAATACTATTACACTGTGAAATAACCACTTCACTCGTATGAACATGCATATAAAGCGCGTAGATTGCCTTTGTAACTCAATAAATCAATGTATGATACGGTTATGGTGATCACGTGCTATGTTCATAGAGGTAAGGGTTTCAAATAGATCTCGTTTACTATAAACTCTTTGAGTGGTATACTGCGTTCGATTCTCTATTGCTGTACGGCGCAAGGCAAAACCTGCAACACTGGGAGACGAAGTAAGTCCGAAGGTATGGACCGTAAGCTGATAGACTTTGACTGGCATGTTATGGTCGCCATCTGTCCACCACAAAAACCTGAGAGCCGTTTGATCAATAGGGTCCACTCTGACTTGATGGAACATGTTGCGGATATCCCCGGCCACAGCAACGGAATGAGGTCTGAATCGAAAGAGAACCCCGATTATTGAGTTGGTGTTATCGGGTCCTTGCAGCAGCTGCCTATTTAGGGAAGTGCCTTGGAAACTGGCAGCGCAGTCAAACACTACTCTGAATTTACCGCCTGTGCAGTGATGCGGAATGTGCCACGTGTTGTGGGCCGCCTCGTCAGCATGGGGATCGGTGACCTCAAACGCATGCCCCAAACGAACCATTTCATCTGTCTTACTTTTGTACTCGGCGTGAGTCTCTGGCTCTCTCAGCAATCGACGGCCAATACTCTTCAAACGAGACAGAGCAACACTGTAGTTGTTTGGAATGTCCGGATACCCCTCTTTCCAAGAAAGTCGCATGCGGTAGTGACCATCCTTCCATACACACGAGCTCTCCATTGATTTGGTTGCCTGTTCGTCATCTAAAGATGGAAGGCGAACGTCATCGTCTCTCGATAAATCTACGAAGTCAAGTTGACATGGGCAAACTGCATTGAAGTTTCTATCCAATTCCTGATTGAGAATTAAATTAACGTGATTAGTTCCTAAAGCTTTCCCGGAAGTATTCCCCTTCTCAGGCTCACAACCAAACAGGACCCAACCCAATGGAGTCCTTCCAGCCCACAACGCGGAATGGATGCCCTGACGAACTTCCGAAAAGATGTGCAGCTCCGGAGAACCCATACCAATCAAAAGGTCTATGCGGTCGGCATCAATAATAGGAATGTCCACATTGAGCAAATGCTCGTTATCGGTCAGATCATTAGGTGCAGGCGTACTGCCGCACATATCGGGTAAGCGGTCAACAATGCGAACTTCCTCCAATGTAAAGTGGGCCCTTTCTTTTACTCCACGCACCAAACACTTTGTTTCAAATGTGTCTAGCATCTTGACACTTCCGTCTGCCAACTGCAAGTTTGACTTTATCGGATTACCATGCAACTCCAACTGGGTATACAAACGTTGAGATAAAAGGTAAGTATCAGCACCAGAATCCAGTAGGGCTAAGACGTCTATGCTTGATCCATTCTCCTAATTTGTTACGCGAACCGGCAACACTTGGAGTCGTTTTTTGGACTTTGTAAAGCATCAAGCGTTTACATTACTTGTTTCTGTTATCCTAGTACAGTCAACGTTTCCAGCAGGCATCGACTGGGAGCTTCCGCCAGAAGCTCGAGTCGACTTAAAGACTGATGGAGCTTTACCTTGTTCCTCTGGTGCAGTGTTTCCCAAACTTTTTCAACTCGCGTACCATTATAAGGTTTCGTACTATGTTTGCGTACCACCAACATTTGGATAATTGAATAGCTCAGATATATACAGTAACAATGTTTTATTAAACTAGCATCAGCCCAGAGTTGAAAAAAACTAAAAAATGACTAAAAACACAACACATAGTTTTAATGAGAAGGATGTAATTGTTTTTTCTCGACTAATTGGTCAATTCGAGGAATAACTTTGCTTACAGCGCATCTAAAATCATGCCCAGGCGCAGCAAGGCGGTTCCAGATTTTCGATTTTATGCTCATTGAAAGCCGAGAACCCCTGCTTGCACTCCCACGTTGAAGGAAAGATTAATAATTGTGGAACAGCGTGAGTGGCAAGGTTTGGGTACGATGACTCCATACTCAACAAGAAATTTATAGAACAGCCGCATTCCTTATGCTTAATCTTTGCTGCCTCATTAGTGTAAATGTCTATTAGCTCTTCTTGTTCTCCAGCCCCCACACGCAGATCGGCTGGATCAACGAAGAATAGGTTGATGGAATAAGTGCATGATGTAACGCTAGGAAAGTTATGCATCAACTACTTTTTTAGTTACGAAAGATGGCAGACAATTTCTTCAGAAAATTCATCATTAGGTTTGTTCTCAACCGAGTGAGGAGTTTGAACATTGCGTACTTTTTATTCTTCACGTTCTCCATCCAGGGGGTCAGTTGACGGAGGAACGCTTCCAGCTTTGAAATATACTCAGATAAAGTTCCGTTGGGACCTTGGAATGACATACTGAAGTTGTTTAGAACTTCAAAAATGTCGGATAAATAAGCCAATCTTGCAAGAAACTCCTTAGCTTCAATATCTGCCTCAAAATCGTGATTCATTTTCCTGAAAAATTGAAATAGTTCGTCCCGCGGTTCAAAAAGACGCCTTGTCGCATTACCTCTGGAAAGCCAGCGCACTTCCGTGTAATAAAGAAGACAGATGTTTGGAGCCAAAATCTTCACAAAGTCGCTAAAACAACCGGGCATTTACGGCAGATGTTTTTACAAAATTTACCAGTTTGGTAACTCGCTTCAAACATAGTAGCATTTTCTCAGGAAGCATCTTCGCACAAATGGAAAATCTATGTATGAAGCAATGAATAATGGTTGCGCTTGATGAAACTGTTTCCATTTGTAAGTTGTAAACCCAGATTTACGTCCCAGCATGGAGGGAGCCAATCAACTTTTTCCAGTCTATTTCATTCTGTTTGAAAAAATTGTACAAAACCTCAAAAGCATCCTTTCCTTTTGTTTTGCTGGAAAGTTCCTTGCTCATCAGCAACTCAGTTTCTGCATCATAGTTTTGAGTGGTATAGCAAGTATAGACGAGTAATTGAGCATGGTTTGTTATGTCCGTCGACTCGTCCAGTTGCATAGAAAACCCATACTTTTAGCCTTTCACACTCGAAATTACTTAATTGGCAATATCGATGGGCATCTCCACTATTCGATTTCTAACCGTGTTGTTAAAGAGGGATACAGTTTTTAGCTTCGCAGCCGACTCCACTCCAGTTACGTTCTTAACCAAAATCTTTGCTGGTGGCATTACCAGAAACTTGTCAATGGCAAGTGCTTTCGACCTTTTAGCAACTAGGAGAGCAACTTCATACGATGCTTTGACAACGCCATTCTTTTTCTGGTAAATCACGCCACTCTTGTCTAAGCGTTGTCTTTTTGCATTCTCTCCAAGTCGCTGGAAGTAACTCTCGTCTTGTTCTTTCTCTTTAACATGATTTGTTGCAAGGTGAAGCTTGAGGAGGCTGGGTTTCATAGCTGAATTAGAAAGTGTCTTCATACAAATTACATATTGTGGCAGAGACTCTCCCCCATGCTCATTGGCTATGAACAGAATCTTTATTTGCGTTGGACAGCACTTTCGCTTCGGCATTTAGAAAAATATCTTATATTTTCAGCTAAATATTAATTAGTTTTAAACAAATTATAATTTAGCTTTTATTTATTTTCAGCCAAATATTTTATATCACTTGGATTATTTCTAATATAAAAATTAGTTTTAAACGAATGTAAGATGAATAAATAAGCTATAATTTTATTGCAACCAGCAGTTGACCTTACAGCTTAAACCAACTTTCTATTGATTTATTTATTAGACAATTGGCCTTTCTATTGGCGTGTAAAGCCCAAATAAAAACAATTATGACATAATAATTTTAAATATTTATTGTAGCTCATCAACTTAAGTAAGTTGCTCGCAAACCACCTAAAAGGCTTTCACGTACCACTAGTGGTACGCGTACCACAGTTTGGTAATCACTGCTCTGGTGGATGCAATAAAAAGTGATGGGCTTCGTAACATGTTCGGCACCTGCGTTGACTTGGACAATTTTTCGCTATGTGCCCTACGCCTAAGCAGTTGAAGCAAAGATTTTTCTGTCTAACCAAAGCTTTGCGATCGCTTAGAGACCGTTTGATGAAGTTCTCACAACGCCAAACAACATGACTAACGGAGTAATAGGCCATGCAACGCTTGATCTTCTGTGTCTCTGAGGATTTGATCCGCTTGAGGGAGAATGCAAGCTTAACGTTGGAGTTAATCTGCGCAAAGTGGACCCGGGCTGACTTCATCTTTGAGTGAGTACCAACATTTGCTTGTGTCTTGGCCTTGTTGGCAGCCATTAATCTTCCTAGGCGTGAGCTAGCGAGGCGCTGGCTCCTTTCGATGAATTCCAAGAACAGATCAAAGGGCACAATCTCCATGTCGTACCCTTTCTTAAAGGCCAGTTCCGTGAACCGCTCCTGAAACTGCCTGGGCAACCGATTAAAAATGCCATCAATAGTTGAAGCAGAATTAAGAAGTTGCAAAGCTCCAGCAGATTCGACCACCATTTTACAGTTGACAAGATCGGAGTACAAATCTTGCAAACTACGCTCATCTGTGAGAATCTGTGGTCCATCCGACACCAATTGAATGTGGGCCTTGACAGCCACGTCAGGAGAACCATACGCCTTGTGCAAAAGTCACAGGGCACTGTTCAAGCCCTCACTGGGCTGCAACATGACGCAGTTGCTAATTAGCTTTCTCGCTCGACCAGTCGTAGCTTCAAGAAGCAGCTGCAATGCATGTCGTGGGTCAGGGTTTCCATAAATATTGAGGATTCGATCTTGTACTTGTCTCATGAAAAGATGGTAATGCAACGGGTTGCCATCAAACTTTTCGTCATTCGTGAGGGTGCGAGTACCTTGGCATCGCACAAACATTCTTTCCATATCATCCACTGAAAACGAAGAGTCAGGGAATGTACGGGAGTTTCCGGCCGGCCCTTGAACCACTGTCGGTTGGTAGATGCCAAGATCATGGACGTGGAACTGTGATACTTGAGGTACCCTAGGACTGTTCGTTGAAGCTACGTTGGCTCCAGAAATTGGAAACAGTTGGCTAGGTGCTGAACTGGATACCATTCCAGGGATAGATGAATGTTTGGTATGCGCTGAACTAAGGACCGTTAACGGTGGTTTCAAGCCCCCCGCTAACACCGACGGCCAATAAACAGATTGCCCAGGCTCAGTAATGGCCGGCCCATGAGCACCTGAGACGTCATGTTTTGGTGTAGAAGTTGCAGTTTCCAGCCATGGCGTAGCTTGAGGATCCAACGCTCGACTAACAGGCATGGCACTTGTACCTGATGCCCCCATAGGGACTGGAACTGAACACACAACGGCAACGGGATTGGTGTCCACTAAGCTTCCTGTAGTGGTTACAGGAAGCAGATTCTGAGCTGGCAAACTCACTTCTGCAGGGAACTGATTTAGACTGCTCAGATAGCCATCCACCTTATCATGCGGAGATAGAACAGACTCGATTCCATCTGGTCCGGACAGAGCTTGATCGCTTTCTGCTCTGATTCGCGCCTTCACTAATGCCACTTCAGCATCTAGTATAGCTTGCTCCGATTCAAAACGGGTTTCTGCCCTTCTTTCTTCTAGCGCTCGCTTACGACGCATTTGCTCTAACCTCACCTCGGCTAGTTTGGCTTCCATGCGTGCCTTGCACGCCCAAGACATTGCAGTAGTTTCTGAATGGCTGGATATGAAATCCAGGCCAGACCCTTTACTCTTTGAATGTCGAGATCGGGTCCCATCTGACACTGCAACGGAAACGGTCTCAATTCCGTCAAGCATGAAATCAGCAACTCGCAATAACAGTTCTTGCACTTCCTTGTCCCTTGTTTCAACGTCTTTCGTACATTCTTTGGATCGACTGCTGTCCCTAGCAAGAGCGCAACAAAAGTCCTTAACGGTGGCAACAAATTTATTTTGTGCAATGACCAACTGTGATTTGAGTTTCGCAATTTCTTTAGAGCGGGAAAAATCACGTGACTCAATCATGGACGCGAGCTGCTGCATGATCTTAGAAACATGAACTTTCAGCCCTCCAATAGTTCTACTAGCGGTGAATGCTGAGTTCGACACAGAATTACATAACTCAAATTTAATGTCCAATTGTTCATCTTCCTTAGTACAGGAAGTCATTTCAGGAGTGCTGCGCGGCATGATCTCAACGGCTTACACAGCAGCAATGTAGCTGATTGCCTTCAAGAGATGTAACGTCCAAATAACTCAAACGGCGATTCTACCGAATAAGGGAGACGGCTTAGCCTCAATAGTAGACTACGCTGATCTCAGGATCAATACAGCACAGCAGCAGATAAGACTTAATGAAAATTCTATTAACACTAATCTTTACACATACAGTAGCAGGCCGACAAGACCAGCACAAGCTAAACGGTTGAAGGCAATGTGTGCGTAACCTATAACAAAACAACATGGCATTAACATACACAAGCTGAACTGGTTAAGCCAATCCAACAAGATAGATCAAGTCTAAGCATGCACTAATATACTAATATAAACTGCGGGGTGCTAACTGTACTTGCGGTGGTGGCAGCAATAATACACCATACTCGTAGAGCGCACTCAAAGACTAACTAACGAACAATTAAAGCCACTAACATAAAACTTAACTCCGGCCACCGCAATAAGTGAACTGAGACTAATATCAACATGCAATAGTAAGGTGGCCGGCCAGACACTGTACGCAATTAAACCAATGTTGTTAAGATCAATCGTTACAGCGAAAACTAAATAGAAAACTTCTCGAAGGATTAATTATCGTCAAAGAGAAAAACACACAATGGCGGCAAGGACTAATCGGTAACAAACAAAACGTGGTTAATTATCACAAAGGCCGAGAAATAATAGATCTCTCACCGTAACAACTGCTATATGCATGCGATAGTACGGTATTATGCATGCAACACTATTTGACATGCCGGTACCAAAAGACTTTAAAAAATGGTGTTCACAGCGTTTCTGCTTAGCAAAAAAGGAATAGTGTGGGGAACAAGCCGGCAAGCTTACTTGTTGTGTTCTTGGGCAAGACACTTAATGGGGTGCCGCCATCTTTATATGGCGGACAGATGATAGGGCCAAGCAGTCTACCTGTCAAAGTGGCCCAGTTTAACTAAAGACTCGCAAACAGAGCATGAGTGCTAAACCAGTGTATATTCATCTTCCTGCATAATGCTCAGAACAAGTAACTCAAACAACGAAAAATATACCTGCACAAAAAACTTCAATTACTAACACTACTCATTATGATCATAGGTGTCCTACTAAATAGGACATGTTCGCAACGCGCTGTGATATCAACTAATCCTAAATGTTACGTAATGACCCATAGGCCTAACCATACATACGAGGTGTGTCCGAAAAGTAACGAGACTGGTGTTATAAAAATTGTATTGAAAAGTATTGAAATATACCAAAGTCAAATTTCTTCAAAGTATCCTCCTTCCACTTTGAAACACTTGTGCATTCGCCTTTTCCAGGATTCAATACACTCTTGGAAGACATTTTCTGGGATCTTTTTGAGCTCCGTCGTCGCGGCCATTTTGATGGAATCGATGTCAGAAAAATGGTTCTCTTCAGAACAGATTTGATCTTGTGGAAGAGAAAAAAGTCACAGGGGGCCAGATCGGGGGAATAGGGGGGTATTCCAAAGTTGCAATGTTCCTTTCAAAAAACTGACCAATACTCAGGGCTGTGTGATCAGGAGCATTATCGTGATGGAGCATCCATTCGTAAGCTTCCCAAAGACTCCACCTCTTGTCACGCACTGTCTCATAAGGCGCCGAATAATGTCTTTATAGACGGTTTGGTTCACTGTTTGGCCTTGGGGTAGGAATTCGAAATGAACGATGTCTTAAAGACATTATTCAGCGCCTTATGAGACAGTGCGTGACAAGAGGTGGAGTCTTTGGAAAGCTCACGCATGGAGGCTCCATCACATTAACGCTCCTGATCACACAGCCCTGAGTATTGGTCAGTTTCTTGCAGAAAGGAACATTGCAACTTCGGAATACCCCCCTATTCCCCCGATTTGGCCCCCTGTGACTTTTTTCTCTTTCCCACGATCAAATCTGTTCTGAAGAGAACCCATTTTTCTGACATCGATTTCATCAAAATGGCCGCGACGACGGAGCTCAAAAAGATCCCAGAAAATGCCTTCCAAAGGGGTATTGAATCCTGGAAAAGGCGAATGCACAAGTGTTTCAAAGTGGAAGGAGAATACTTTGAAGAAATTTGACTTTGGTATATTTCAATACTTTTCAATACAATTTTTACAACACCAGTCTCGTTACTTTTCGGACACACCTCGTATATCCAAAGATCGCGAACATGTTCTGGCTAGAACAAGTGTTTTCACCTGCCAATCACACTGCTTTTTCTCTGTAAAATTAACTTCATTCTTGACAACAAATTCATATATACTTCAAGCATAACCACTGTTTATACATCTCTACGAAAAAGCATGAGATAACTTTAAGCCAAATTTGCAAACAATTATGCTTCTAAATCACCCCTTCAAGCCCTAACAAATCTAAAGTAGCAGGACCCATGTTTATCCGCATTTCTCCAGGAAAACAAAACTATAATCTGGCTTTCAATACCTGAAGATGTGTACGTCTACAATTTTTTTTATTTTTTACTTACCATATTTATCCTCCATTCACGAGAAAGCGAATTGTATCGCTATGTTTTGGACGGTATGTCCACACTCGCTTGGGAGTTGCTATTTCTGAAGTGTCTGGGCCACCTGTCTTTTACATAAAGGCGGGGCGTCCCGTTAAGTGCCTTGGCCAAGGACACAACAAGCGAACTTGCCCCCTTGTTCTCCACAACCTTCCCAAATACCGAGCGCCAAGCAGGGAATTAAAATAGATACCATATTTTTAAGTCTCTTGGTATGAGTCGACAAGAGGAATGAAATCCAGGTCTAATGACTACGAAGCAGACGCTTTAACCACTACGCCATCGCCTCGGTTAAATTTAGTGCAAAACATTAATTAGTGAAATGTAAACAACCAGTGGTGGATATTGGGTGAGGCAAATGAGGCAGCCGCCTCAGGCCCTCCTTTTTGAAGTTGTTGAGGGGCCCCCCCTTTTAAAAATAGCGTGTGTAGTTTTAGGATATTTTGTGGCATTTTGAAATGGGTCCTTGGTCTTAACAACTGTGGAGGTACTAACTAAAAGTGGCTATTTTGCCTTTGATGGCATTTTACCCTTGCAATCTGTTTTGCCGTTCAACGTTTGTGTGTCTTCAAAATTGGCTTATTTGCTGCAGTGCTCATAGTCTTGTTTTGGCATGCTCATAGTATTGTTTGGATAGTGGTTCTAACTATGAATAAAATGTTTCGAAGTTCGAATCTTTGCAGGCAGGGTACTTAAACAGAGACGGTTTACATTAAGGAGAGAATGGCAGTTTGTGGATATAAGTGGGAATGTAAGCTAACAGCTCCATTTTTGTCAAATCACTTTTTGTCAATTTTAATGCATTATAGAGACTGACTGATCACAAACCACTAGTCACATTTTTAATATGTCACTGATATTAACCAATCACAAACATTCAACAGAAAATAGAGTGCAGGGGTAAATGTCATTGACAGCAAGATAGCCACTGCCTCAATAAAAACCAAAAACTAAAATTTATTTTTTCTATTACTGTTTCGGGCTGAAGGCTTTCCAGTTCTTTTGACAGAAACTGTTGTGATAATGTGGGTTTAACATATTTTTTAGGGTGGAACCTCATTTTGCTGATGTGATCAGAACAACTTATATTTTTAGCTGTTTGAGCAGACCAGACTTTGACTGTGAACTGTGATAATTTATCTATGAAATCGGTCCAGTTTTCAGTTGTATTAATTAATTCATCTTTTTATGAGCAGTTTATTGATGTTAGTGAGATACTGGTGACAGCGGGAATAAATTTGCTTTGAAAGAATAATCGGTCAGTTGCATTTGCAGTGCAAAATAGTCGTAATATTAGAGATATGCAAGCACAAAAAGTTTTTGCAAGATTTAAAAACATTAAGTTTTAATTGTTTGGCATCTTTGTACTTGCTGTGTTCTGCTCGAGCCAATGATTCAAAGGCAAATTTGCTACATTATATATTTAGAGAAATTTGTAAAAGGAGAATTAGTTAAGTCATTATTTATAATTGGTATATGCCACTATCTTTGGTTATGATAGTAAAACAAAAGATTTTAGTGGCTTTAACGCTTTACTTGTCTGGTGACTCATCCAAACATGAAGTCTGCTACAATCATGTTTATCAAAAGGTTTTAATTATTCAAATTCAATTGTAAATTATCAGTTCAATTAAGATAGTAGTCCTTGATTTGCTGTATACCTTACCTCATACAAGACAGTTTTAGTGCATCGGTTGAATAGAGAGTATGAAAGTAGTAGTTGGCAATTTATTTCGCTTCTGTTTTCTCAACACAAAAAACTCAACGATAGGATAAAAACAACGAGCGAAAAAGGAATGCAGGTGACAAAACGAATTGACGTTAAACATACCCAAATTTTTTAAGATTACATTAAAAAGATTGTAGAGAGGGGAATTGTCACCGCACCTGACAAAAACATCAAGCAATCAATCAATCAATCAATCAATTTATTTTATTTTTGTCCAAATCAGCATACATAGAAATAAATTACGCAGCAGTGGACAAAAAAAGGAGACGATGGCAAAGCGATATACGTTAATACATGCACATGAATAGAATTTAGATTAAATGTGAAGATAATGGCATGGCCATCGCACCTGTAAGATACTAGGTAAAATAAAAAAACACACACGAAGAAAAGCATATACAGTATGTACAAAGTGTCGCTAGAGACAGTAAAAATAAAAAACTGTCAAGTTGTAACCCTAACAGGGGAGGCTATCAGGTGCTACACCTTGCCCAAGGGTGACCTGGGAGCAACGACAGCTAAGAGACAGCTCCTTTACGTCTCAAGGCACATAAACCCTGTCGCCGGTTGTAGTTTTAACTCTTTCGCTCCCGCGATCATCAACTGATGATCTCGTGTTTTCAGTGTTTACTTCAAATTTTTTTAAATTGAGTTACAAAATTAGTTTAATAAAAAATCGATTTGTGACTTTATTTTTTATCCGATTTTCATAAAATTTTCAAAACATCACGCTTATTTCCTCACGCATCCGAAGATGTATAACTTGTGCCCTAATTCTTGGATTTTTATACCCAAAAACGGTTAAAATGACCAACAACCCAGTTGCAGACGACAAAATCGGCCAAATTCTCAGCACGTGCCAACTACACTAAAATCAAATTGATATTACATCTTTACCACGAAACCAAACCCTTTATCATTGACACAGTCTGAAAACTACTCTTTTGAGGCACCATTTGACAAAATTTCAAGCGATAATGATAAATTTTACTTTTTTAAATTTCCAAATTTTTTAGGGGTCTCAAAACCCCCCAAACAAATTTGAATGGTAAGTAGATAAAAGTAAATGTAGTACGTAAAAAATATCATATGTTGCTAAATACTGGTCTCATTTGAAAGCTTAGAAAATTTGCTTTCCAGCAATATATAGCTTTAAATAGTTTAGACTAAGTGGTATATGATATTTACTGATCAAAAATGAGTACTGTACATCATGTCAGTTCAAAACCCCCAAAAAATTTTTGACTTACCTTTACTAAATTATGATTTTTAGAAAAACTACACCCTTTAAAAAGATAAAATAATTTGCAAATGTTTCACTGCTAAAGTCGTCATTTTGTATCAAGTTTCCAAGGAGACAAGAAGCGAAATACAAGTTCAAAAGCTATCAGAAGTTTGGCTTCTCTAAATCAAAGTTTGCTGTATCCCCCTTGTTTCTCAACAAATGGGAAGGGTGTAAACAAGCGATTGTTTCATTGTCAGTGACAGCATATTCTATTTAAACTTGATATTTTCTGAATCTTGAAGAAATTCCCTGTTCAAAAATACATAAGGTTTCATGGTTTAGGCTAACCTCTAGCAGATAATAACTGATCATATTTTAGGTACTGAATTTAACTACCAAAATTTGGTACCGGTCGGTACCGGTCAAAAAAAAGGTCATGTGCCTCAGAAAATTGCAAATTGTAGAAAACCTAGGCTTTTAGGTAAGTTTTGATTGATGTACCTTGAAAGCTTATTTCCTTAGCATCATTTTGTGACCATTTCTAAAAAAATTAATTGAAAATTAAATCTGTAGTGATCTTTGAGGTGAGGGTACCTCTTTAATTTTGAAGACAACTACCCCCCAGTTGAGGGGGGCTAATTTGCATAAAATTTGCATATTCAAAAAAATTGTTTTTTTTTCTATTTGAAATCCTCAAGAAATGTAGATTTCAACGATATATCACACTTAATGTAGAAGTAGACAGCTGAGTAATGATTTACAAACAAACTTGAGGTACATAATTATGATTAATTATGATTGATTATGACAGTTTTTCGCGCTGCCACCTTACTGACATTTGTTTTTGCTTTTCACGCGGGAGCAAAAGAGTTAAGTCATACACCTAGGACTAGATTAAACACATAGCTATTATAAAAAAGAAGTTACTGTGTGTTAGTAGTACCGTTATGGTATTCCCAGCTGCATTGTTCGCGTAAAATTTAATCAACTAAATTAATAGCCAATTTGATGCAGAGACCTTAAAAGGACGAAAATAACTTATCGTTCTAATCTGATATGCAATGATGAAGTTTCAGTAGTCCAATGCTCTTTATGAATTGATCGTTCATGGTTGACTGTTCTCACTTCACTGTCACAACCTTCAGAGGTTCCATCTGAAAACAGAAAAAAGAACACAGAAACCATTGCTCTGTAAAGGACTATATCATAAACAGTCACATTTCCTAGATGTAAATTTTAAGTGGATTAAATGTTTATGAAGTGATAAAGAACTGCTTTGATTGGTTGATAAAAGATTTCAAAGATTTTAGTTCTCTTAATGCTGGAAGAAGCTTATTCCATTGCACAGGACCTTTGTATTTGAATGACTGCTGGGTTAGTTTAATTCTGCAAAATTTAGGAAATACCTTTGCTTTCGACCGTGACCTATCAGCATTGCAGTTTCGATAGTTGTGCTGAAAGAAGTTATTAAATGCATGCGGTAGCATGTTATTAAAATATTTGTGCATAAATTTAACTATCTCCAATTGAGCAGTTTGTTCTATTGTCATAATGTTATGCTTTTTCATAACTGCTGTTATGTCATCTTTTTTGGCATTAAATGCTAATCGAATAACTTTATTTGTTGTGTTTTGGAGTCTGTGAATCAGTGTTTTGTTGTTGAAACACCAGGAAGAAATACAGTATTGAAAGTGACTTTGAATCATGCTATAATAGAGCAATTGAAGTGATTTTTGGTGAAGATAGGGTTTTATTTTTTGTATGATGCCACGGCCCATTCTAATTTTTTTCAGCAGCAATTCCATGTGAGATTTCCACGTTAGATGCTGGTGAATTGTTACACCTAAAAATCTAATAGATGTCACCTTGTCTAATGCATTGCCATTTAGCTTGATTTCAAGATTAGGTGGGACTGGAGGGCTATTAGGAGTTTTAAAAGTTATGACTTTAGTTTTTTCAACGTTTAAAGTAAGCTTGTTTGCAGTAAGCCAGGAATCAACTTGGTGCAATTCTTCATTTGCCTTTTTAAATAGTTCAGTATATGAAACATGATTGAAGAATAAGTTTGTATCATCAGCAAACATGATAGCTTGACCAGAAGAAAGACATTTCGGAAGATCATTAACATATATCAAAAACAATAATGGACCAAGAATTGACCCTTGTGGGATGCCTAAGTTAATTAATGCAGGAGCTGATAATTTCCCATTGATTTTAGTTTGTAAAGATCGATTACTTAAATAACTTTTAAGCCATTCATAGGGTAGTCCCCTAACTCCATAGTGATGTAATTTGTAAAGTAAGATGTTATGATCAAGCGTGTCAAAAGCCTTTGACAGATCCAAGAAAACACCCAGTGTATATTTTTTTTCTTCAAATGCTTTTGTAACATTTTCTACCATAACTGTGAGAGCCTTGCTTGTGGAATGTTTTTTTCTAAAGCCAAATTGATATTGATGGAAAAAATCTACTTGGCTCAAAAATGAACAAAGCCTTTTGTAGAAAATTCTTTCCAAAATTTTGGACATAACAGGTAGTAAACTGATTGGTCGATAATTGTTTACATCAGATTTGGATCCTTTTTTGTGCACTGGGATTATTTTGGCCTTTTTGAACTCATTAATAAATTTACCTTGTCCCAATGAAAGATTAAAAATGTGACATAGTATTAACAATATATTATCTGGTGATAATTTAAGAATTGACATTGGGATTTCATCTAAACCACAACTGTTTTTTGATTGCATGCCAGATAAAATATTCTTAATTTCCGAGACACAAGTGGGGTTTACCTACATACAGTGCGGGTATGACGAACCAAGATAATCATCAAATTTAGCACCGATGTGGTTCATGTCTTTCTTTAGGTTACCACCAATCGTTGTGAAATGTTTATTGAAGTGGTCAGCTATTTTTGCATCATCGGTAGATAATTCTCCATGAATACTTAAGGAAGTGCAGCTATGGTTTTTAGTTTTCCCCAAAAGAATGTTAATGGTCTGCCATGTCTTTTTAATATTGTGTTTTTGTTTTTCAAGAATTGATGCAAAGAAAGTTTCCTTTTTTTCTTGAATCCTATGAAAATATTTATTTCTAGCTTCTTTGTATTTTGCTTTGGCTACGGTACTCTTTTTGGCAATATATTTTTTAAATAACTTATCTTTTTCTTTCATTAGTTTTAGCAAATCTTCATCAAACCAGTTCTTGCTTTTTCTAACAAATCTTTTTTTTACCAGGGGGAAACACTGATTAAAAATAGTAGTGTATTTATTAATAAACATACAGAAGGCTGTATTGGGATTAGTTTCTTGTAATATCAAATTTATATTTATTTCTTCTAATTGTTTTTGAAATTTTTCAATGTTTACTTGGTCAAAAATTCTGATTTTGTCTTCTAGCTTATGCTTTATTTGATTGGTATAGTAACAAGTAATTATAGGTAAGTGGTCGGAAATAGGATGAAGAAGCACTCCTGTTTTGATGTTTTCAGAATACAAATTTGTCCACACATGATCTAAAATAGTTGCACTAGTGTCTGTAATGCGAGTAGGTTTGTTTATCAATGAATAAAATGAATTATCTGACATAATGTCCAGTAAATCACTAACCATATTATTATCATGTTGAAGGAGATTATAATTAAGATCACCAAATATAAAGCATTTGTGGTTGCTCTTTATAGACTCAAGGGTTTCTTTTAAGTTGTCAAAAAAATATTTGATTTGATCTAGTGTCATGTGAAGGAGGTCTATAGATTGTTCCACAGATAATACTTTCATTTTGCAATTCTAATTTGACAAAGATAGATTCAAATAGCTTTTCATGCATAGTGGTGAGTTCAGTCAAAACATGAAACCTAATTGTGTCTTTGACATAAAGTGCTACTCCTCCCCCTTTGAAATGAAGCCTAGAGTTGTGAACAAACTTGTAACCTGGTAGATTTAAGAAAGCACCTGAGCTTAGAGGAGTTATCCAAGTTTCTGAAATAGATATAATGTCTGGTTTGTATGTCATAAATGATAGCAGTGCCTCCAACTTGGTAAAATTAGCATTATTTACTAATGATCTCATGTTTAGTTCCAAAGCTAATAATTTACCTTCAGGTATCTCATCAGTTACAAAGTCATCCAATTTAGATATGTCAATGTATTGGCTGGTACTAATTAAAGCCTCAAAGTCCAAGTCTGCATTGCTGTTTTTACTGCTCTGATCACTGTCACTAAACATCAAATTAAGGCTCTCAGCACAATGAGTTAAATTTTCCTTATTTAGGTTTGTAAGTACTGATAATGTAAAGTTGTTGCTTCTGTTTTCAAAATTAGATTTTTGACTGTTTTCATTAAAAAATACATTTTGCGACATTACAAAAAACACAAGAAATATAAAGTTGAAAAGAAAATTAATACAAAAAAATGAATTACAATACAAAAAAAAAAGAATTATCTAAAGCTTCAAAAAAAACGGTTTTTGGTATGTTATGAGGTGTGGTTAACAATAAAAAGCAAGCAAGTTGTGGGACTCAGCATGGAAATCTAATCTTTGAGATATCTCCGAAATCATCAATATAGTGCCTCTTGCCTTCAAAATAGCAATATATATTCCCCTTCAGTGTCCAGACGTTTTGGAATCCAAATGCTTCCTGTGATTTAGCAAGCAGTTGAAATCGTCGTTTTGTAAGTGATTCTGTTAACGACAATTTTGGGTCGGAATTCTTTGCTGCTTTGAGCTGGGATTTGTTGGCAAACACCAGGTTCCTAACTGTACGGCGCACAAATTTAATGATGATTGGATTTTTAGCTTTTCGAGAAGGCAGAACATGGCAGATGTCGATGTCTGTATTAGTAATTGGCTGAGACAATTTGATTCTGGAATTTAGAGTTTTTAAGACAAAATTTTCAAAGTCTAAATTACTTGCCTTTTTTTCTGGAAGATTAGTACACCCATGTAGGATGAGGCAGTTACTTCTGCTGTATTGCTCCAGATCATCCAAGTGTCTTTGATTCTGGTACATCTGATCAGCCAGTTGCTCAACCGAAATTTTAAGAGTCGCAACCATTTTATTTAGATCATCCAGTAGCAAACCCTGGGCACTGGTGGCATCTGAAAAAGAAGCAGGAACAGAACTATCTGTAGGCTTAGTATTATATGAGTTAGACAAGTATTGGTTATTATACTCATCTTGGCGTTTTGATACTTCATCCAGCTTCTTCATTACTTCTGCCAACTGTGCTGAGGTCATTGTTCAAATTATTAGAATCTTCCAGATATCAAAATGTTTCAGATATTATTTAATAACAATCGTTAACCACCACTTACAAAATCCTTACATATGCATTCCACCTTATTCAACTAGAATGTCGTATGCCGAATGCCACCTAATGCGACTTATTCAAATAGAATGGTCCTGGGCAGCAAAAAAATGGAAATAAAAAAAAAACACAAAAAAGAAACTAAAAAAGCAGTCAGCCAAATAAACAAAATTTTACCCTATGTAAAAAACCCAATAGCTAAAAGAAATACATTCTTCTCAATGCCAAACTGTTGTTACCCCAACGAGGGGGGATAGCAGGTACTACACCTTGCCCAAGGGTGACCTGGGAGCAACGACAGCTAAAGAGTTAGCTCCATTACACTCTAGGCAGGACCCTGTCGCCGGATGCAGTTGTAGTCTTACTGCTCAGGACCATGCAGTTTGCACATAAACAGTAGCACTATTACATTGCGTTTGAATTTTTATGACCTGATTTTAATCACGTGATTGTGGATAATTTAGGTAAACCATCGGAAGTGTCCGTTTTTTTTACTCAAATAAAAATTAATCATTTATTCTAATGAATAGACTGAAGTTTCATGGACCTATATCGCAGGTGAATTTTCCTTATTCTTCTTCTTCATCCGAAAATATTTCGAGGAGCAGTTGTCGCCTGAAGTTGGAGATGGAGTATAAGATAATCATTCGCTCTTTAATTGGTAGTTCGAAAGTGATTGGCAGATTCTGAAAAAGAAAAAAAAACAGCAAATACCTATTCTTTTATTTTTTATCCTACTTTGCAAGCTCGTTTTACAATTAGGTATATCTTTAAGCAATCAAAAGAAGTAGGTTTCCAGCCTTAAAACATAATAAATACTAATCTACTGATTTATAATACAGGGTGTCCGTAAAGTTAGTATACAGTCTTACAAGTTACTATACAGACACCCTGTGATATATTAACAGTACAGTAAGATATTGTATTACAATATTTATTTGTAACAAAAGAAATAACACCTTTATGTTTATAAAAATCTCAGAAAATACATGTGTTACATCCGAAAAGACTGTAATAATCAAGGCAAACAATTTCTTTGACAAATATTCAAATTGGAGGCCTTCAGCTTCGATACATTCTCGACAACGTGACACCACACTATGACAAACTTTGGTGCACAAGTCATGATCAAGGTTGGCAAATGCATCAATAACAAATTGTCGAAGATCTTCAACACTTCTTGGCTTTCTCGAATACACAGAGTCTTTGATGACTCCCCAGACAAAGAAGTCCATTGGCGTTATGTCTGGAGATCGTGGAGGAAATTCAATGGGCCCTCGCCTGCCGATCCATTTATCAGGAAATGTCTCATCCAGTAAATTTCGGACAGGTGTAGCATAATGGGGTGGGTAATAATTAAATAGGCCTGTAAAAAAAATAAATATTAAACACAGTATAATACAATAAAACTATATAGTAACAAAAGCTATTACATATAATACAATGAAACTGTATAGTAACTTGTAAGACTGTATAGTAACTTTACGGACACCCTGTATATTCTTTAAAGCATTTGATGAACCTGGGAAGTGATTTAATATCTTTGAGTGCTACAGGTAGTTTATTCCATAATATTGGGCCTCTAAATTTCAGTGTTTGTTGTGTGAGTTTTATTCTGCAATATTGAGGGCACAATTTGGACTTGGATCGTGTACGAAGAGTGGCTTCCTCGCTAAGAAAGTTAGAATCAAAGATATTTGAAAAAGCAGGAGGAAGAGATTTATTAAAATATTTGTGCATAAATTTGGCAATTTCAAGTTGTTTAGACTGTTGTATTGTTAGCAGATTGTGTTGTTGAAAAACGTTTCTGTTTTTTTGTTTAGTATTAATCAGATTAATTGCTTTGGTTGAAACTTTTTGCAACTTTTGAATCATAGAGGCGTTACCATGGCACCAAGATATTACACAGTATTGCACATAGCTATTAATAAAGGAGTGATATAAAGTTAGCAATGAACTTTTATCAAGATACTGTTTTACTTTGTTAATTACATGGTAGCTACATCTGAGTTTTTGGAGCAACCACTGCATATGTGGCTTCCATGAAAGATGCTCATTGATGGTTAAACCCAAAAATTTGCAACTGTTTACTCGTTTTAGATGCTTGTTTTTGAATTGAATTGACAACGCAGCAGGAGGAGGAAGACTATTTGGAGTTCTAAACGCAACATATAGGGTTTTATCAGTATTAAGTGTTAATTTATTTGCAGAAAGCCAGGCCTCGACATGTTTCAATTGAGTATTTGTAACCTCATATAATGCTTGATAAGAACTGCTGTTAAAAAATAAGTTGGTGTCGTTCGCAAACATTATCGCTTTGCCTGATGTTAAACATTTAGGAAAATCATTTATGTAAATTAGAAACAGAAGGGGGCCAAGAATTGATCCCTGTGGTACCCCTACCTCAATTGGCTAGAAATTTGAAATTCTTCCATTAACTTCCGTTTGCATCAAGCGACCGTTTAAATAGCTTCTGAACCATTCGTTTGCTACCCCCCTAACACCAAAGTGATCTAGTTTAGCCAAAAGTATAATGTGATCAACGGTGTCAAAAGCTTCGGAGAGATCTAAAAATACACCAAGAGTATATTCTTTATCTTCAAAAGATTTGGTGATATTTTCAACCATTACAGTAGCGGCATGACTAGTGGAGTGATTTTTTCTAAATCTAAATTGTAAATCATAGAAAAAGTTTGATTGTGACAAAAATGAATACAGTCGATTATATACAATCTTTTCTAATATCTTAGACAGTACTGGGAGCAGACTAATTGGCCAATAATAATTATTTACTTTTTTGCCCTTTTTTGTGTACAGGAATCACTTTAGCTTTTTTAAAGTCTATGATAAATTGACCTTGAGATAAAGATAAGTTAAAAATATGACACAAACCAAAAAGAATGTAATCAGAACTTGATTTTACAACTGCTATTGAAATTTCATCAATTCCAGTGCTGTTTTTGGTTTGCATTTTGGAGATAATTTTTTGATTTCAGTTACCGATGTAGGGTTCAAGAACGTTGAGTTGCATATTGGAGAGCCCAAAAATTCACTGAATTGTTTTTGCGGGGTTGCTAGTTTGTTTACTAATTTTTCACCAATACTAGAAAAATAATCGTTAAAGTAGTTAGCTAATAGATTTGAGTCAGTACACAATTTACCATCTATTATCAGAGAGGGGCATTGAGTGATTTTACTTTTTTTTCTTCCAAGTAGTTTATTTAGGGTTTTCCAGGTTTGTTTCAAATTATTTTTTAGTTTATCAAAAAGAGATGAATAATGCAATTTCTTTTTCTGTTGAATTGTATGATAGTAAAGATTTCTAGCTTTGTTATACTTCACTTTTGCAGTCAGTGTTTTCTTATTTACATACTTTTTAAAAAGTTTTTCTTTCTCATACATAAGTACTTGAAGATCTTTATCAAACCAGTTATTAGAGTGTGTTTTTGGCTTCGGATTGGTTAGGGGGAAACATGCATCAAAAACTTTATAGTAATGGTTTATGAATAATTCATAAGCTAAATTAGGGTCTGATTCCCTTAAAACTACGTCAATGTCAAAAGTTGAGTCTAATGTACTGTGAAAGTTGTTAATATTTTCTGGGTTGAAGATTCTGATCTTTGAATTGTGAATAATTTTATGCTGGTATGCTTCAAAACATGTGATCAGAGGCAGGTGGTCAGAGATGGGGTGAAGAAGAATTTTTGCTTTTATGACATAAGAATATATATTTGTTCAGACATGGTCTAAAACTGTTGCACTGGAACTGGTAATGCGTGTTGGTTTATTTATCATTGAGTAAAAACAGTGGTCAAACATTGTTTCAATAAATTTACTAGTGTATCTGTTTTCTGTTTGCAAAAGGTCATAATTAAAATCTCCATATACAAAGCATTTAGTATTTGGTTTGAGATAACTTAACACGCTACTTAAATTAGAAATAAATTGTTGGTTTGAGGTGGAGTCTGTCATTGGTGATCTGTATATGGTCCCACATGTAATAGTATCATGTTTCAATTCAATTTTCACAAAAATAGACTCAAAAACTTTTTCATTCATAATTGAGAGTTCATCAATTACTGTAAATTGCAAATTATTTTTTATATAAAAAGCTACACCTCCACCTTTTAAATTTTTTCTTGGATTTTGTACAAGTATATAATTATCAAGATTATTGTATGGGCCTGAATTAAGTGGCGTAATCCACGTTTCAGTAATGGCTATTATATCTGATTTTCTTGGTAAGGAAAAAATTAATGCTTCGCGTTTAGTGAAGTTTGCAGTATTTACAAGTGATCTCATGTTTACACTCATGCCAAGAAATTGGTTGGTGAAGTTGTGATTACTTGCAATGTCATGTATGTTTGAAGTATTAATGTACTGGGTACAGCTGTCAAATAAACTGTCATCTACATTGTTGTTACCAGTTTGAGAAATATCAAATAAGGAATTCATGTAATCAGCTGAGATATCTAGATCATATGAGAGGTTTGGATAGCATTTATTTTCATTTAGGAGCATAATAGGGTAATGTTGCAAATGTAAATTTGGCTTAAAATTGACTTACAATTAGACTACTGGCAGAGTTGAAAAAAAAATGCACAATTGCCTTTGTATTGTGTTGTTTATTGTGCTGCTAGAAATAGTGATGGCTTGCAGCATATAATTAGCAGTTAGTACAACAAAAAAGCAGTATGAGACTATTTTTCAGGAAATCTAATTCTAGCAATGTTAGCAAAATCATCAATTCTATGTCGTTTACCTTCAAAACTGCAAAATATATTACCTTTCTGTGTCCAAACGTGTTGAAACCCAAAAACGTTTTTAGATTGTTCCAGCAATTTAGATCTGCGCCTTGTCAAAGATTCTGTTATGGCAAGTTTGGGATCTGATTCCTTAGTTGCTTTCAATAATGATTTACTGTTAAATACTTGATTTCTGATAGATCTTCTGACAAATTTAATAATTATTGGATTTTTTTCCTTTTCGAGAAAGCAATACATGACAAATATCAATGCAGCTATTGTGAATAGGATGGGCAAATTTTAGTCTAGAATTCAGAGTATCTAGCACAAAATTTTCAAAAGTTACATAACCTGCATTTTCTTTGGGAAGGTCAACACATCCATGTAGAATAAGGCAGTTGCTCCTTCCATACTGCTCAAGATCATCCATTCTTTTTTCTTTTTCTTCAATTTGTTTAGCCAAATCCTTTATTGTAGCTTTGACTGCAGTTATTGATTGCAACAGTTCTTCCAGCAGTTCTTTTTGACCTTTGCCACTACTGGTACCTGAAACAAAGGCAGAAGCATCAGCGTTCTCATTTACACTTGATGAATTCAAAAAATTTGACTGATACTCATCTTGTTTGTGTTCAATTTTAGCCAGCTTTTCCAGAACTACAGTTAATTCCCGAGATGTCATTTTAGATGCAATATTACAAGTAGCAGTTTCCAAAAAATTTGCAGATAGAAGTGAGATTGTAGCAGTTCCCAAAAAATTTGCAGATAGAAATGAAATTGCAAGTGTTAAATATCAATAATAATTTATACCGTTTACCAAACACTACAAAACACCTTACCAACACATAACCTTATTCAAATGAATTATTCTAAAACGAAAAAGTCTTTAATACCAAAACTTTGCTCTAGCAGATTATGTCAGCAGTCTATTTCGTACCAAGGTCCCGCCATCTGGAGCAAATTGCCATTTTTTTTCAAAAATGAAAAAATATCTGTTGTCACATTCAGCGCAAAGTTGCGAAATTACTTGTGCACAAACTCCATTGGTATTTGAACAGATTGCTGGTTCGCTTCTTTTGCTTACAGATAATGTACGCGGTGCGATCGAAGGAAGCATCATCATCATCATGCAGGGGCGATTCTTCTGAAGGCTTCCAAATACAACAACCAATCATCAACAACTTCTTGTAACATTGGACATTGGGCAGCAATAGATTATAATAATAACAATCTAAGAAACATCGCCTCCATACGAAGAAGAAGAAGATAACAATCGAAACTCATGTTACCAAATTACTACTACCTAAACTTGAATATTTTAGTATACTCTAACCTTATATTGTGAGCATAATCACCTTCTTAATTCTATCGACTGTAAAAGAATAGTAATACTACCCACATTTTAATATGTTGCAACATAATAGGTCAGTTTCTAACACAACGGTTGGCAGTTGTTAAACTCACAATTTATGGAACAGTGCTATTTTTATATGTAACTCCACTTGGCAGAGCAATTAGTGCTTGAAACATGACAACCACATTATTATAATCAAGTATAGTATGTGCATTGCAGATATCATCTCTTAACGTAAAATAGGATTATCATCTGTTTAAATGATTATGTTGTTGTGTTGTATGTTTACGCTTGGCTCCTCTCAACACTGCTTTCTCATCAAAAATACAGGTACACGAAGTGAAGGTAAAATTTTACTCTTTTTATTCTGCAAGTAACAAACTACTAACATTCATGCAAACGTAAGAACTGGGGCTGTAGGACGAACTACTTATTGATGAACTGTTACTCTCAGGTAACACATTAAAACCTTTGTGTTGAGATGAGCTAAGCTACGTGTCTTGTAAGTTAATAATGTACATGTGTTTCGTAGATATTAAATTTTTTTTTTTCTTTTCAACCAGTTGCTTAATGAAAGGGTTTCCGGACCCGGTGAGGTTTCACACTCAGGGTGGTTTTTCTTTCCTCACCATGCTTAGATGAGCTAAAAAACAGCCTTATAGGCCGGTTGCGCCACTCATTGACCACCTACGTAGCCGTGTCTCGCACTGGTCATCTTTCTGATCCTTACTATTTCGAATGTTCTAACTTCTTATTTACAAAATAATATGATCTACAACTATAAAATCTCCTGCGTTTTTGTTTTGTTCTGTTTGTTTTTTTTGTTGTTTTGTTTTTTTTTGTTTTAAACTGTCCTTTAATTGCTTGAATTTAGGGTTTAGCGGCCATGCAACTATTGCTCTAGTTTTATGGATCCACTCTTTTCATTTGCATGGTTTAACGTCTGACGTTGTGTCGCTTCTTCCTTTTCTTGACTCCATTTCTCTCATTATTATTGTTGTTCAGTGTCGTGTGTAATGGTGGTGGTCATGAATAATAAAAAAATGAAATGAATGAATGAAATGAAATGGATAGATTTATTGCAATTAACAGCCCTACTACTACTACTACTACTACTACTACTACTACTAATACAGAACTGAGAGATAAAAAGTGCATTTTCAAGCATCCAAGTCATGTTTGTTGATGAAACAGAAGATGGTACCAGTAGCCCTATGTAATCAAGTGTCAGTAAGTTCAAAGATAATATTGTACAGAATATTGTTATTGGTGAATTGGCTGCTGACCTGTGCTCAGCAAAAAACAAGGCAACAGTCATTGCAACCAAACTTCCTGTTTTTTTTTCAATAGACCTAATACAATTAACCAGGGCCAACATTTAAAATTTCAGATGACTCCTATCTCAACACATTACGATTAAATTTAATGGTTTTTTAGAAGCATAACGTTTATAAGCATGTGAAGCCTCATATTTTTAGGAAGTTTAAGCTTTGTCTAGCAGCACACTATCTAATCATATTGTCAGCCCTTGTCTCACAGTAGGCTGTGGCATTGTAAAAATTGTTAGTTTTTGATGCATTTATTGGCATATTTGTTTCTGAAGTTATACTCCATATGATCACTGTACAATAGACCTATGTGGTTTCAGGTGTTTTAACAAAAAAAAAATAGCTTGTGTTGCAGCATAACATCTAAATATTTTGCACAATTCTGTTTTGCGGTGTGTTTCATGACAATTAAGTCACACCATGTTTTTAAGGCACTTGTGTCACAGCAAATTATTTGAATATTCCTCACAATTGTGCTGTTATTGTAATGCTTTCGACAGCAAATTACTCCAATTTTTTTGAAGGGTGATTAACTGTGTGAAATGCGGCAACTAGTTACAACAAAAAAACGTTTTAAAATTTTTATCGTGTGGTTTTGATTATGAATATATCCTAATGTATCTGCATCAATTTTTTTGCAACAATCTATAGCCAACCCTGTAGCGTTGTAGAAGGTAACGTTATTTGATCGCAATTATTTATAGCTACATAAATTTTTTGGGGCCCCTTACTAGAATTTTGCCTCAGGCCCCCAATTTTGAATATCCACCACTGTAAACAACATCATCCATAGTTAACTTTGTCCAGTTGATAAGCAGCATGCTGTATTCGTCAGAGTGTTTTGCGGAACAATTCTACACAAAGTCACTCACAAAGAGCAAATTAAGCAGCCAAATTGATTGGACTGTTTATAAATAGATAAAGTTAGGCTTAAATAAAATACAAAATTATACTAACTATAAGGCGATCATTACAACTGCACATACCAGTACCACCAATAAAGCTATACCACATACAGTGACCTGAGTAATCAAAGACAACATTGGGCTCATGTCAAATAGTAGGCCTATTGCATGCATATACCGGTAATGAACCATATGTAGCAGCATGTCTAATCCAATGCAATAGGCGACTTTGTTGGCTGTAAAAACACTAACTTTAATTGTCAAAAAAATGTTCTAAATAGCCCTGCCTTGCTCGTTTGTACAACTATACTACTGTACCGGTGCTTAACTAGTTACCGGCTTGTAGCAGCAAAAATCTACTTCAGTTCTTACGTCGTCACAATAATGATTTTATGACCGTTACGTTTATTTGAATTAGGGGAATACTGCATTCTGCTTCGCATAAAATTACGGTGTTTTAGACTCTACCAGAGGTGTACAAAGTCAAAAATTTTGAATCCGACTCCTAATCCTAATCCGAAAAATGCAAATCCGAATCCAACTCCGACTCCTAACAAATCAAAAATTATAATCCGAATCCGGATCCGAATCCTGAAAATTAAGAATTCCTATATTTGCTCTTTCTAACCAAGTTATAAAACCAAAATCCGAATCCGAATCCGAATCCAAAAATTCAAAAATTTACAATCCGAATCCAATCCGAATCCGACGAAAAAACCGGATAATCCTGATTTTGAAATCCGGATCCGGATCCGATGTACACCTCTGGACTCTACCCCAGCATTAAATAAAAGTCAGAGTTGCCAACTTGAAATTTACAAAAATCCGGGCGGTAGAACAAGTAATCTTAAAAAAGGCAGTTTTGGCAACTATGAGACCAGTTAAGTTTAATTAAATTATTGCAAGAGTAAATTTAAGCACATCATTTCGTAACAAGCGTGTAGTCTAATATAATAAGAATAGCAATCGCCAAATGTACAACAGCAGCTGAAATATTCAAGGTAATAAAACATGATCCAGCAATAGGAGTTCGGACCACATGCCATGCAACAGAAACAGAGAGCAAAATTTCAATGTGGAGACTTTTTCTTTTTTTAAAAAGAATTTTTGTAGCGTTGATTGTTTTGGACAAACAGCAGACAAGTTCTTTTTATGTTTGACTGATTCAGCATGTCTAGTGAGATCATTTTTTGAGCTCTAATTTTAGTCTTGCATATTTTGCAAAATGGTTTTGTTTTATCACTAGAAGCCTCCTGCAACCAACTTCGAAAGGCTGCTACCGACAACCAAGAAGGCTAAAAAGTTTTGCTATACTTTGTCTACTTTCCGATTGATATTGTAGCGTGTCGCGCCTCGCTCTTCATCAAGCTGCCATGCCAAACATCTTTTTGTCTTTTTTTACATTTTTTTTGTTAGTTTGCTTTCGACTGTTGTGTGTGATTCTAGTTTTTACTATGTGCATTTGTGTGTTATTATTGTATGCGTCTAAAATCACACACACATATTTTTATTTTTTTATTTGGGCTAGATTATGTTTATTTTTTATCTTCTCTTGGTAGCTCGGTGATCGGCTTGCCTTTCCCGCCATTAGGTTGTTTATCCGTTATTTTTTTGTTAATGTGACGTGTGCAGTGTCCTGTTTACATAGACGTGTGCAGCGACCTAATTCCTGGTGTCGCGTGCAGATTTTGTTACCGACCATGTGGTCGGAGATATTGTGCGCTCTTTCATCGTTGGATTTCGTGACAGACGGACGTAATTCAATTGTTACCACAACCGCGTAAATTGGTGGAATAAAGTTTTGCTGTCGTGCCTTCCTCCTTGTGACTGCTAGTTCCCAACGATTGGGTTCAGTCAGCACGTTATTGCTCAAAGGATCTTATTTCCTACATTGGTGACCCCGACGTGATTTCAAGAAGGAAGAAAGAAGACAGCAAAAGGAAGGAAGAAGGAGCTAATTCATTCACTGATTTTTCAGAAGAAATTTTGACTAATCCGTCCGCGAATTTAAAAGTTAAGTGTTTATTTTTCGTTTGCTTCTGCATATTCTTTTTGACCCAACACTTTTCAGTATGATAGGCCAGAAGTCGGCCTACCGCATGTCCTTAAGACGCCGAGGCGCCATAAGGCGGCAGCAGGTGACAAGAGGCTCAAGTGCGCAGCCTTCGGTGTTGCCGAATTCACCGGCAGAGAACCCTGTCGGCGCGTCCTACAGTGATGCTGCTGAAGCCGTCCCGGCATTTTCTTCGTCAAGGGCCCCTGAAGTTCTTCCGCCACAATCAACGGGGCCGCCCATCCGCGTAGGAGCGTCAAATTTTTCTGAACCTTATCCCGCTGTTGCTATGGGTCATATTACCATTAACCTCCCCAAGTTTTGGGAAAATGACGTCAGTTTGTGGTTCCTTATGGTAGAGAACATTTTTTCCATGAGGAAGATTGATTCCGAGTGTCAGAGGCACGAGCTTTTATTGAGTTCTTTAGATCTGCGACATTTACAGCGTGTCGAGCACGTGCTACTTGACTTGGACCCTGTGTTCCCATACTCCTATTTAAAGGCGGCACTTATCAAGATTTTTGACCAAACCGAGGAGCACAAGTTGGATCAATTGCTGCATGCTTGTGAGTTAGGCGACCGCAAACCTACTGAGCTGCTTGCTGAGATGCGCAAGCTGTTAGGGACTGAGGGCTCCCCTGTTCTGCTAAAAAAATTATTTATGGATAGACTGCCCTCAAGCGTGAGACGAGTTCTCGTGGCTGGCCCCATTGACAACTTTGATGACGTAGCACGTCGTGCCGATCGCGTATTTGCAGAAGACCGATCGTCGACCTCTGCACCCCGTTTTGTTGCTGCTCCAGATAAACTCCTTGTGGAGAAGGTTGATCGACTGGCGGAGTCGTTCAATTTATTTTTGCAGCAATGCCCAGCCCCGCAAACAGTCACCTTACAAACTAATTCTTTTGCTACACCCATGGCATCAACCAATCAAAATAGTACTTTTCAGCGCCCTTCATTTTCACGTCCTAGATTTAGCAGTACTCCTTACCGAGGGCCTCGTAGGGGTCGTTTTTTGCCGGCTCCTCGCCCACCGTTGGGAGATTTGTGTTTTTACCACTCAAGGTTTGGCGGCGATGCTTTTCACTGCATATCGCCTTGTGCTTGGAGGGGCCCTGTTGCTCGCCGCCCAGCAAATACTAATGCTACTTTGCCAAAAAACGAGTAGCTCATCCAGGCTTTGCAGTGGGGGGTCTGGATGCTATAGATCGCAAAGCGCTAGGGACGGGAATGTTAATTGTACGCGATCCTAAAACCCACATTGAATTTATGGTGGACAGTGGTAGCCGCCGTTCCGTGATCCCATGCCACAGGCCTGCCACACACCCGAGTGTAACTGAATTTATGTCATGCCTAAACGGGTCTGAAGTACCCACTTTTGAGAGCGTAGAATTGGAATTATCATTAAACTTAGGTCGTTCATTGACTTGGACTTTTGTCAAAGCTGACGTCTTGTTCGCTACATTGGGGCTTGATTTTCTGACCCATTTTGGTCTCTTGGTCGACGCCCGTCGAGGCAGGTTAGTGCTACCAGACGAGAACCCTGCTAAGCAGCCTTACATTTTTGGAGACACGCGTTCCAGCGAGGCTGTCGCTGGCACGTCCCCTGAGATTGACTGTCCTTCGCCACCTGTTTGCATTGATAGTGAGGTCACGCCCATTCAGGACCCCAAGGAGTTGTTTGATCGATACTCTGAGGTTTTCGATTTAGAGAATTTTAAGAAACCTGCGCGGCATAAGACCAAGCATTTCATTAATACCCGGGGACCTCCTGCCTGTCAAAGAGTGCGACGCCTGTCGCCAGAGAAGTTGGAAATCCTACGAGTGGAGCTGCAGAAGCTGCAGGATTTGAATGTCATTGAGCCGGCTAATTCCCCATACGGGAGCCCTGTTCATCTTGTCCCTAAGAAAAACGGTTCTTACAGAGTCACGGGTGACTTTCGGCTCTTAAATAAACAAACCGTACCGGATAGGTACGCATTGCCGCTTTCACCGATTTTGTGGATTTTATGTCTGGTAGTAAGCACTTTTCGAGTTTGGACTTGTATAAATCTTACCATCAGATCGAAATTGCCGAACAAGATATCCCTAAGACTGCCATGGTGACGCCTCTGGGTAGCTTTTGTTTTCGTAAAATACCTATGGGATTGTGCAATGCTGGCGCCTCGTTTCAGCGCTTCGTTAATGAAGTTTTAAGGGGACTTCCCTTCGTATTTGTGTATATTGACGATGTTTTAATTTTTTCCAAGTCACGAGAAGAACATATGAGGCACCTTACCCTTGTGTTTGATAGATTAAAGTATTTTGGTCTCATTTTAAATAAGGACAAGTGCATTTTTGACGTGAAAGAAATTGTGTTTCTCGGTCACAAGGTGATTCGAAAGGGAGTGGCGCCCCTTGAATCCAAGGTAACCGCCATTCAAAATTTCCCGAGGCCCAGTAACATGAAACAGTTGCGTAGATTTTTGGGCATGTTAAATTATTATCGGAGATTTATCCCTGCGGCTGCAGCCACCTTGCAACCTTTGAATAGAATGCTATCCCCGCGTAAGTACAGCCGGCAAACCTTACGTTGGAACGAGGAGGCAGAACAAGCTTTTTCTGCCATTAAAACTAAGCTCGCCAATGCGACCTTACTCGCTTTTCCGGTGTTAGATGCAGAGACACAGGTAGTGGTAGACGCCTCGACATCTGCAATTGGCGGGGTCCTGCAGCAAGTTATTGACGGTCATGCTAAACCATTGGCCTTCTTTTCTAAGGGTCTTAATTCTGCTCAAGTTAACTATTCTGTGTTCGACCGTGAATTGCTTGCCATGTACTTGTCATTGCGACATTTTAGGTACTTTTTGGAGGGTCGCGCTTTCACTCTTTTTACCGATCACAAGCCATTAGTCAGTGCTGTGACATCTCCCATGAAACAAGCTACTGCCCGGCAGCTGCGCCAGCTTTCTTATGTAGCCCAACTGACCGCTGATGTGAGATATATTTCCGGTGAAAATAATGTGGTCGCCGATTGTTTGAGCCGACCACCGGATTTAAATGCCTTGTGCAACGCAGTCCAAGCTGTGGATTTCACCGCTATGAGTCGTGCGCAGCAGACCGATGATTCAATTATCACTCTATTGAGAACAGATCATTCTTTGAAGATTGTGAAGGAGTCTGTGCCTGGCTGTGACCAGCCCCTGCTCGGGGACTTTTCGCAAGGAGTTTTTAGACCGCTAGTCCCTGTTGGCTTCCGAAAAAAGGTCTTTGATTCGTTGCATGCCTTGTCACATCCCGGAGTCCGGGCTAGCCAGAAGCTTGTTGGCCAGAGGTTTGTTTGGTTCGGAATGAGGTCTGACATCAGAGCTTTTGTTCAGACGTGTATTAAATGCCAACAAGCGAAGGTTATAAGACACAATCGAGCACCATTGCATTCATTTAAGGCCCCTAATAAAAGGTTTGCACACATTCATGTTGACATCGTTGGCCCCTTACCGGTTTCCCATGGTTACTCTTACCTTTTGTCCATCATCTGCCGTTTCACCAGGCACGTAGAGTTAATCCCCTTGCGTGACGTAACTGCAACGGAGTGTGCTAACGCGTTCCTTTTACACTGGGTTGGACGTTTTGGCTGTCCCACTCAGATGACTACCGACAGAGGTCGGCAATTTACCTCTTACCTATGGAAGGAAATGTGTGAGTTCCTGGGGACGAAGCTGTCACATACCACAGCATACCACCCCGCTGCCAATGGGATGGTTGAACGCGTCCATCGTACGGTTAAAACAGCTCTTAAGTGCAACGATAATCCCACCGCTTGGTATGAAAATCTCGGCCTCGTTTTACTTGATATCCACTCTACGGTTAAGGAGGATTTTGGCTGCAGCTCTTCTGAGCTCACCCTTGGCACCACGCTGCGCTTGCCAGGACAATTTTTTTCACACAGTGACGAAACTGTTTCGCACACAGCATATCGTCGAAGACTTCTAACTTTTATGAAATCACTCAAACCTTCCCTGCCTCGAGAGCCATGTCGTCGTAGTTCCTATTTGGAGAAGGCTCTACGCACTTGCACGCATGTCTTTGTGCGAGACGATGGTTCTACTACGTCATTGCAACCAGCGTACACAGGACCTTTCCCCGTTCTCGATAAGGAAGACAAATACTTTATTTTAGATCTTGGAGACCGGACTGATTCGGTCCCAATCGATAGACTTAAGGCCGCACACATGTATATGCCCCAACATCTGAACTGTCAGGAAGACTACGAAGTCCACGACGGGTCGACTGCCATTGAAATCCCTTCCATCGCCACTAACGTCGGCTTTTCTGCACACCCTGACGAGGAGCCGGCACCCGAATTTCGTTCGCGCCGAGGTAGAACTATAAGGCTCCCGGTCCGTTACAGGAGATCACTAGACGATTAAGTTTGGCCTTACCCCTTTTTTGGTTTAGCCTTGCAGCTATGTTTCATGCTTCATTTCTTGTGGGGATCTTATTGTTTTCATTATTAGGCCTGGTTAGGACTTTAAAATTCGCCTGATCGCTGCCACGCCTCGCTAATTTGTGTTGTATTGATGCGTGTTTATATTTTATTTTCTAGCTTCTCGTACACTGATCCTGTGCTGCTGCTCTCTAATCCTTTTCACTTTTTGGACGTCTGGAAGACAAGCCCGAGATCGACAACGATATCTTCCTCTGTCCTTTCGCACGTCTCCGCTGGCTGCGCGTGCTTGAGGGGGGGAGTTGTGTAGCGTGTCGCGCCTCGCTCTTCATCAAGCTGCCATGCCAAACATCTTTTTGTCTTTTTTTACATTTTTTTTGTTAGTTTGCTTTCGACTGTTGTGTGTGATTCTAGTTTTTACTATGTGCATTCGTGTGTTATTATTGTATGCGTCTAAAATCACACACACATATTTTTATTTTTTTATTTGGGCTAGATTATGTTTATTTTTTATCTTCTCTTGGTAGCTCGGTGATCGGCTTGCCTTTCCCGCCATTAGGTTGTTTATCCGTTATTTTTTTGTTAATGTGACGTGTGCAGTGTCCTGTTTACATAGACGTGTGCAGCGACCTAATTCCTGGTGTCGCGTGCAGATTTTGTTACCGACCATGTGGTCGGAGATATTGTGCGCTCTTTCATCGTTGGATTTCGTGACAGACGGACGTAATTCAATTGTTACCACAACCGCGTAAATTGGTGGAATAAAGTTTTGCTGTCGTGCCTTCCTCCTTGTGACTGCTAGTTCCCAACGATTGGGTTCAGTCAGCACGTTATTGCTCAAAGGATCTTATTTCCTACAATATTGTTGCAATTTGATGAAAGTATCCTCAAAAAAGTTGAATACCTACAGTAGTTAAACATAAATAGACTGAAGTACCTACTGTTATCGCAAAACTGCAAAATATCAGCTTTAGAAGCATAGAACAACGGAAATTAATGGTAGGGATATTAGTAGGCTATTCAGACCAGTCAGGCGTAGACAAACGTACCAAGAGCCCAAAATATAGTGCTATTAGTCCCGCCTTGTTCTGTGAATAAAAATACTACTGTTTAAGCCTACAGCTGTAGGTAAGCTACAACATCTATAAATAAGCTTATACAGATACAGTACCATACCGCCATGGCTTAAAGTCTACTGCAGACCTATAAATTACTAGTAACCTTTAAAATTCTTATTGAAATATTGGTAAACAAAGTTATCAACTCGCACAAACGATCGTTGGTGCGTT
This sequence comes from Trididemnum clinides, assembly GCA_963675345.1. Classification (NCBI taxonomy): domain Eukaryota; kingdom Metazoa; phylum Chordata; class Ascidiacea; order Aplousobranchia; family Didemnidae; genus Trididemnum; species Trididemnum clinides. The sequence continues at coordinate 31,643,740 of OY776302.1, read as the reverse complement.
TGCGAAATCGGTTAAGCCGTTGAGCCCATGACCAAAAAAATGATTGCCCAATTGTCCGCGACGCCCCTCGTTTTTGAAACTAGCCCAAAAATGCGCAACACGCGGATCTAAAAAATCGTAAGCCTGAGTGAAATAAAAGCGGCTCGCAGATTTCCGCCCAATCTGGCAACACTGCCTTCTGCAAAATAGGTCTAAAAAGTCTCAACACGTGATGACAGGGATTCACATAACATAGTGACAACAATAGGAACATTGCGACCTAACACAAGAAGTAATGAATGGTTTGGCACACAGAGCATTCCGGATTCTACGAGCAAACATTGAGATAAGACAATTGCCTCACAAGGTCAACGATTTGCAGGGGTTGAAATTACTAATGACTTCCACATAATGTTAACGCTTGCGTTTGTTAATTGTCAAAATGACCACCATTTGCGCGACGCCATCAATTTTGACCATGTTCCACTCCCCTCCTTTCACTTTTAAAAATTACGAATAGTAGTTTGTGTCGTCATTCTTGCTTTTTGAATACTTCCAGTCTTGATTAATAGACCAACATGATCACCATTGCATGTACAGAAACTATGGCTTATAGCCTAATCACTAAAACATCTTGTTGTTGCTCTCACAAATGTGTGCGCGGTGAAACCGGCGCAGCTGCATTAATTGATACGTTTTAAATCTGCACGGGTGATAGTACGCCTCATACATAATCGCGTAAATAAAATGTAATCGCATTGGGATAAAACCGCATCATACTTAAGAGAAATATTTTTTCTGTTTTGCTTGATAATAACTTTATAGAGCTACCGGGATCAAACCAGAAAATTTGGGAAAAGCAAAAACTCTTTTAACTTTTTGGAGCATACCTAAGCAAGAAAAAACGAATATGAATCATAATGCCTAGCCAGCAGGCACTTGAGAAAGTTCGATGGGAAATCAAAAACACAACGTCACTGTGTCAAATCGCGTCACATGGAACATATAATTGGTATTTTGCTTTACAAAAGCTTTATAGAGCTACCGCGGTCAAACCAAACATTTGAGAAAAAGCAAGGACTGTTTTAACTTCCCAGGGCACGTCAAGTAGGGAGAAAAGAACATGCTACATAATGGGTAACCAGCGAGGACTTGAGAAAGTTTAAGAGAAATCAAAAGAAAACAGCCTCACTGTGTAAAATCGCACCACACGAAAGACATTTTTGCTATTTTGCTTAAAAATTGCTTAATATCAGAAATGTGTTCCTTACATCCAAACTACGGAAAACGCAAGGCTTCCTTGGGTTCGTGTCAGCAATAAACAGAGCGCATAGACCTAAGGCATAGCCAGGATCTTGAAATGAGATATTTTATAAAGGAAAGAAGCACAAAAATCGTGAAAATCTTATGCGCAGAAAACATTAAATGTTGGTAACTCTTCACACAAGAGCCCAATAGGTGAAGCCGGCTTGGACGCTGAATCGACATTTTCAATCCTGACATTACTGATGGGGACTCTACAGCTGACGCCATCGTATATACTCTAAAGCATAAATGTTTTTCTTATGCTGATATGCTGCCTGCTAAGGTATTTAAGTGTATACTCTACATGATTGTAATAAAATCCAAAGTTTAAGAAAAAATTAACATACAGCCATACCTATAACAGTATGCGAAACTGAATTTAAAGAGAAATTTGTTTGAAATAACTTGGCCTGATGCGCACCTACTAAAATATGGTCAATAATTTGGCGGAAGCCATAGCCGCTTTTGTCGCTATGCCGGAAACAAGACCAATATCGCAGCCAAATGAACTTAATACCACAAATATACATGTAGATAGGAAAGGGGCAGCACCACATCGCAAAATAGGCTTACCATTAAATAGTTTATTTCTGTAATTGTAAAAGCAACTACTATTTCTTCGCTACCATCAGTTTTTACTGTGCTTCAATTTCTCCTCCCTCACAAGTATTAACGATAATTTGTGACAAGGGTCTATGTGAGCATTGCCAGTCTTGATTAAGAGAATATGATGATCAGGATTTCGTGTGCTGGAATTGTGAAAGTGCATAAAATTCATTAACTTTTCGCTACTGCTCACACAAGAGCCCGAAGGGTGAAGCCGGCGCAGCCGATTGAACCGAAATACTAAACCCCGACATTACTGATGGAGAGCGGCCGGCTGGTTTTATACATAATAGTGCGTACGTAAACATTTTTTCGCGCTGTGGTTTTATAATTGGTCAGTTATCAGCTCTGTTTAGTAGATTACGTTAGATGAAAGGTGTTACCTGCACTAGGCAGGAATTGGAATGTTTTTTCAGTTGATTTGAGTTGATTTTTTAGTTGAATTTTAGGAAGTCAACCTGCTAGCTCAGATCGGGCTAGTGGACTGGATTTACCCGCTCTATTGGCCTAGCTTAAGATTAGTTTGTTGCTTTCAATACACTGGATTTCTGCATTCTGATTTGAAGCCTGATTTGAGGGTAGGCACAGAGGCTTTATTTGGATAGGACCAGAAAGTGATCGAGGTCCGGTTAGCTTTCGACTTCATCCTGTTTAATAAAGATAAAAAACATAACAAGTAGTTGGCAATTTATTTCGCTTCTGTTGTTTCAGCTCATAAAACTCGACAATCAGATAAAAACAATGAGCAAAAAAGGAATGCTGGTGACGAAACGAATTGACGTTAAACATACCCAAAATTTTTAAGGATACATTAAAAAGATTTTAGAAAGGGGCATGGTCATCGCACCTGACAAAAACATCCAAAACGATTGAAATAAAAAAAAAAAAAAACTAAAAAAGCAGTCAGCCAAATAAACAAAATTTCAACCTATGTAAAAACATCCGATAGTAGCTAAAAGAAATACATTCCTCTCAGTACCAAAGTGTTGTTACCCTAACGAGGGGGACTAGCAGGTACTACACCTTGCCCAAGGGTGACCTGGGAGCAACGACAGTTAAAGAGTTAGCTCCATTAACACTCTAGGCAGGATCCTGTCCCCGGATGCAGTTATAGTCTTTCTGCCCAGGACTATGCAATTCGCAGATAAATAGTAGCAAGATAACATTGCGTTTGAATTTCTATGACCAGATTTTAATCACTTGATTGTGGATGATTTAAGTAAACCATTGGAAGTGTCCCTGTCTTTTTAACTGAAATAAAAGTTAATCATTTAATCTAATAAATTGACTGAAGTTTCATGGACCTATTTCATGGTCATGAATAAAAAAGAATGAAATATCGCAGGTGAGTCTTCCTTATTCTTCTTTTTCATCCGAAAATATTTTGAGCAGCAGTTGTCGCATGAAGTTGCAGATAGAATGCAAAACGATGATTCGCTCTTTTTTATGTGGTAATTCAAAAGTGGTTGGCAGATTCTGAAAAAGAAAAAAAACAGCAAATACCTATTCTTTCACTTTTTATCCTACTTTACAAGCTCGTTTTAAAATTATATCTTTAAGCAATTAAAAGAAGTAGGTTAACAGTCTTAAAACATAATACATAGTAATCTACTGATTTGTAATACTGTATATTCTTTAAAGCATTTGATGAACTTGGGAACAATTAAAATTGGAAAACAGTAATCAAACCCTAGCAGAATAGTCTATCCAAGCGACTTTACTCCATATCAGTAAATGTTGAAAAAGGGTCTGCTATTTACAAACAGTAATAAAGTCAGCTTAGACATTTATTTGCCATAAGAAAAATTAATTTCGCTAACGCATCCTCAGTTTCTTATTCAAATAGAATCTTGTATAAGAAACTGAGGATGCGTCAGCGAAATTAATTTTTCTTATGGCAAATAAATGTCTAAGCTGACTTTATTACTGTTTGTTAATAGCAGACCCTTTTTCAACATGAACTTGGGAAGTGATTTAATATCATTGAGTGCTACAGTTAGTTTATTCTATAGCTCTAAATTTCAATGCTTGTTGTGTGAGTTTTATTCTGCAACATTGAGGGCCCAATTTAGACTTGGATCGAGTACGAAGAGTGGCGTAGCGACCTCAGCAACTTCAACTACAAATCACAAACAGAAAGTCAACACCAACACTTGGCTTCGCCATCTACGTTCAGTAGTTATCATGATAGAAGTGACCAGTCGCCACATCGGAGTGCACTCATTTTAACCTGGACTACAGTTGTTGGGATCGAGTTTCTGTATTGTTGTAGAGCTCCCACAGCACATCAGACTCCACGAACGAATGTATTTCAATCACAAACACAACGTTGAAAACACGAATCTTGATTTGAATTGACTTGAGCAAATCGAATTGAATGAATTTAATTTTGAGTTGAATCAAATGAATTTGAAGTTGACTTTTAATCGAATGCCTCAATTGAAATAACAATGCCTCTTTTTATATGCTAAGCCACTTCGCCGCACGTCCGACAAAACCACGCCTGGCCATACGGCTTAGTCATCCAGTATTGTTACAGCATGACGTGTAACTATGTTTATTTCTTTATGACCAGTTTTTAGGCCAAAGAATGATTTTAACATTGAGGCCACGAATGATTTATAACGATACACCGTACAACAACAAGCGTACGAACAGAACGAGAATGTGTATGAGTCACTGTCACGAATAAGTAAATTTGCGCTAGAAGAATAGTTTTATATATGTATAGTTATTGTCATCTGTTGTTTCATTTTGCGGTGATCATTTTTAATTGTAAATCTGAATTATATGTTGCCCTAAACTTGCTAAACTGTTTTCAAAAAAAGACTTTTTTTTTGGATTTATAAATAGATTTGTAACTCATATGCCTCTCTGACGTCACAAAGACTGTCTACGTGACCTAGTTTTCTAACGTATTCTAGTGATTCTTGTTTCTTCTCGAAGATTTTTTCTTTTTTTATTACTACCGATTATGTAATTTATTAACGGTGTTTTTCTTGTGTCATGTGATGTTCTAGCAATTTCTAGATTATTTCCCGTTGTATATATAACGCGCCAAGATTTTTTTTATTCATTCAGAGAGATTCAGAGATTAAGTAGTAGATCAGAGTAGAGTAGAAATTGGTGTTGAAAAAGGTGTTGTTGTGTGGTGATTGTTGTGACAGGAATCAAGCGATTATTTTGGTGGCTTAGTTTTAGTTAGTCTCTGATATTTATATATTGAAATGCTTTAGTTCTGTGTTTTGGCAAGCCAAGGAATTCGAAGTTATAAAGTGGTTTGTGAATATATTGCTCTGTTCTTGATCGAGAAGTGCGCGGGTTGAAGTATCTTAGTGGAAGCCAATCTTTTCCTAATTGTTAAGTTGCAACCAAACTTAATTATTCGAGCGATACTGCAAGTCGCTTCAATTTAAGAAGTAAATTGAAATTGAAATTGAAATAGAATCAAAAACTCTATTGCAAAACGCGACAGTCACCCACATGATTTCAGCAAAACATCAATGATCCAAAGTCCGTATCTCGCAAAGTCGCCATTTAGTCAGATGCCTGCCGTTGCGCAACAATGGTGACCCCGACATGATGACGTCACAGAACCATTACTACGCAAAGTTTGGGGGCGATGCTTTTCACTGAATATCGCCTTGTGCTTGAAGGGGCCCTGTTGCTCGTCGCCCAGAAAACACTAATGCTACTTTGCCAAAAAACGAGTAGCGCATCCAGGCTTTGCAGTGGGGGGTCTGGATGCTATGGATCGTAAAGCGCTGAAGACGAGAATGTTAATTGTACGCGATTCTAAAACCCACGTTGAATTTATGGTGGACAGTGGTAGCCGACGTTCCGTGATCCCATGCCATAGGCCTGCCACACACCCGAGTGTAACTGAATTTATGTCATGCCTAAACGGGTCTGAAGTACCCACGTTTGAGAGTGTAGAATTGGAGTTAACACTAAATTTAGGTCATTTATTTACTTGGACTTTTGTCAAGACCGACGTCTTGTTCGCTACATTGGGGCTTGATTTTCTGACCCATTTTGGTCTCTTGGTCGACGCCTGCCGAGGCAGGTTAGTGCTACCAGACAAGAACCCTGCTAAGTCGCCTTACGTTTTTGGAGACACGCGTGCCAGCGAGGCTGTCGCTGGAACGCCCCCTGAGATTGATTGTCCTTTGCCACCTATTTGCATTGATAGTAAGGTCACGCCCATTCAGGACCCCAAGGAGTTGTTTGATCGATACTCTGAGGTTTTCGATTTAGAGAATTTTAAGAAACCAGCCCGGCATAAGACCAAGCATTTTATTAATACTCGGGGACCTCCTGCCTGTCAAAGAGTGCGACGCCTGTCGCCAGAGAAGTTGGAAATTTTACGAGTGGAGCTGCAGAAGCTGCAGGATTTGAATGTCATTGAGCCGGCTAATTCCCCATATGGGAGCTCTGTTCATCTTGTTCCTAAGAAAGACGACTCTTACAGAGTCGCGGGTAACTTTCGGCTCTTAAATAAACAAACCGTGCCGAATAGGTACGCATTGCCGCTACTTACCGATTTTGTGGATTTTATGTCAGGTACTAAGCACTTTTCGAGTTTGGATTTGTATAAATCTTACGATCAAATCGAAATTGCAAACAAAATACCCCTAAGACTGCCATGATGACGTCTCTTGGTAGCTATTGTTTTCGTAAAATGCCCATGGGATTGTCTAATGCTGGCGCCTCGTTTCATCGATTTGTTAATGAAGTTTCAAGAGGACTTTCCGTCGTATTTGTGTATATTGACGACGTCTTAATTTTTTCCAAGACACGAGAAGAACTTATGAGGCACCTTACCCTTGATTTCGATAGATCAAAGTGTTATGGTCTCATTTTAAATAAGGGCAAATGCATTTTTGACGATGACAAAATTGTGTTTCTCGGTCACAAGGTGATTCGAAAGGGAGTGGCACCCCTTGAATCCAAGGTTACCGATATTCATAACTTCCCGAGACCCAGCAACATGAAACAGTTGCGTAGATTTTTAGGCATGTTGAATTGTTATCGGAAATACATCCTTGCGGCTGCAGCCACCTTGCAACCTTTGAATAGAATGTGTAGCAACTACAACTGCAAACCACAAACAGAAAGTCACCAACCACACCTGGCTTTATATACGGATCGCCATCTACGTTCAGTATCTATCATGATAAAAATGGCTAGTCGCCACACGGAATGCGCTCATTTCAACCTGGACTACAGTTGGATGCCTGCTGTTGCGCTACAATGGTGACCCCGACGTCATGAAGCTACATCTTCTCCGATGTAATTGAACGGCAGCGTCTTCAGTCAATTGTAAGTCGAGTCGCCGAGCCCTAACGCTCAGATTGCCTTTCAATTAAAGTCTTGACGGGAATCTTACTTACTTCGGTCGGCAAGCCTCACTCTCTCTCAACGTTGGCGGGGAAGGCATGTTGACTGTAGTCCGAGTGAAAAATGAGTGCACTCCGATGTGGCAACTAGTCACTTCCATCATGATAGCTACTGAACATAGATGGCGATCCATATATAAAGCCAAGTGTTGTTGTTGACTTTCTGTTTGTGATTTGTAGTTGAAGTTGCTGAGGTTGCTACACAATTACCCTCCTCAAGCACGTGCAGCTAGCGGAGACGTGCGAAGGAACGCAGGAAAATGCCGAGGTCGCAACATGCCTTCCCCGCCAACGTTGAGAGAGAGTGAGGCTTGCCGACCGAAGTAAGTAAGATTCCCGTCAAGACTTTAATTGGAAGGCAATCTGAACGTTAGGGCTCGGCGACTCGACTTACAATTGACTGAAGACGCTGCCGTTCAATTACATCGGAGAAGATGTAGCTTCATGACGTCGGGGTCACCATTGTAGCGCAACAGCAAGCATCCAACTGTAGTCCAGGTTGAAATGAGCGCATTCCGTGTGGCGACTAGCCATTTTTATCATGATAGATACTGAACGTAGATGGCAATCCGTATATAAAGCCAAGTGTGGTTGGTGACTTTCTGTTTGTGGTTTGCAGTTGTAGTTGCTACAGTGGCTTTCTCGCTAAGAAAGTTAGTGTTGCGAATTCTTTCCTTTAAAACGCTTTGGCGACGCCTTATTCGCACCAAACTATGGCTGCTACGACTTGATTGTTGATATAGTATTATTTATTTCTGCAACGCGTCTCGTACTGGCTTCCTCTCTATATCTCCAGACGTTGACTCGAGCAAATGTTATTTAGATATAAACGAAGTTAAAGGATAAATGATTCAAAATAATAACGATACTTGAAATCCAAGAGCGAAAGTTGGGTGGGGAGGACCGTTCAAACACGCGGTGTTACGAGACAGTACAAGACGGTTTCTATAAAAGAAACATACCAAAATCAGTTGCTACCAATATGATTACGTCATACTTAAGGAAAATTAATACGTACCAGAAACAATATTGCGCCAAACTTCTATCAAACAATTATAGCAACACACTTTATTATTACCGACTTCATCTAAATTCAAGTAGAATAGCTAAGTTTCCGACTTTAACTTACTAAACACCTAATCTAATCTACATACAACTGCCAGCTCTTTTGGCTTGCTACTGAAATCACAAAACAACAGTACAGTGAAAAAACGAATTTTGCGCTGTGCTTGAACGGTCACGTGATCGTGTGATCAACAAGAGGCAGCAATTTTAACGTAAAGACGGCTTACAGAAAATGTGGCGGTAACGACAGAATAAATATCTAACACACTCCCCCCTAAAATACACGTTTTAACGTAGTATTTTACCTCAATAAAGATATTTATACGATTAATACAAGCCAGCAAAAACACAAAATCTACACACAAATCTAGGCCTAAACATCACAATATTATAATTTCAGTGATTGATCTTTGTCCTTTTCTACCACAGTCTTAAGCCACTGCGGAATGGATTTTGTGGCGCTTTCTTCAGCAGGAATCAACAGTCTCATTTTTGTTATTGGTCTTAACAGTTCACGATTCTTTAATTGTAATCGGGCTTTGCGGACGTAACCCCTTTTATCGGGGTAAACTTCAATTACACGTCCGAGTTCCATGTCATTTGTCATAGAATCAGTGGACAGCATAACAACATCATTAACGCACAGATTTCGTTTTTCTCCAAACCACTTGGTTCGATCGGCGATATTGTGTAGATATTCATTAATCCATCGCTCTCGCGCTTTACTAATGAGAAACTTGGTACGCTTGTATGTGTTCAGCAGATATTGGTCCCTTTTATCAGGTTGTGGCGATAACAAAGATACGTTGGCATCAGGTAAGAGCAAATCGTTCGGTGTCAATGGCCGCTCTTCTACATCAAGAAATGTGATTGGAAACAGGGGTCGTGAATTAATGATCGCTTCTATCTCAGTCAACACCGTGTGAAGGACGTCCTCGTTGTAGATAGGACCAGGGTTCAAAATACTCAGGACTCTACGAATAGATCTTACCATCCGTTCCCATACGCCGCCATGATGGCTTGCGGCTGGTACATTGAACGACCATTCAATTCCTTTATTGCTCATGTGCTCGTGTACACGATCCTGATCAAACTTCAAGAATTCATCTCGTAAAATTTTCTCTGCCCCAACGAAGTTGGTACCGTTATCAGAGTAAAGATGCTTGACATTTCTTCGTCTGGAAATAAACCGACGTAAAGCATTTAAAAAGCCATCCGTAGTCAAATCTAAAGCAAGCTCTATGTGGACAGCCCTTGTGGTTAGACAAGTAAACACACAACAATAACGTTTGACCTTACTTCTACCTTGCTTTACCATAAAAGGCCCACAATAATCTACTCCCGTGTGAGTAAATGGTGGTTCGCAAATTTGCAATCTGGCGGCTGGTAATTCTGCCATGATTTGATTCAAAGGTTTAGCGTTCAACTTGCGGCACACCAAACATTCTCCGATGGCGCTTCGGATTGAGGAGCACCCCTTCTGGATCCAGAATCTCTGCCTTAAAGTAGAAAAAGTATGATTAATACCACCGTGACCACAATCACGATGAGCTTGTAAAATTATTAACTTAGTCAAATGAGTTTTTGCTGGTAAAAGCAACGGATGTCTTGCACAAAATGCCACAGGAGCATTTGCCAGACGGCCTACTATTACTATGGCGTGATTCAGCATCTTAGGAGTTCCTTTCAACAAAGCATTAGGGCAATTAGAGTTGGTCAGTGTCCTTTCTTTTTCCAACGCTTTGTACAGCACAGACAAATTTTTCTTTTGATCAAACCTGATAAGTGATCTTTCAGCTAACTCCAACTCCCTGATAGTAGGGTGATTCAACAACTTGAACTGTTCTCCCCTGCTTTTGGCCGATAGAAACTGTCCGAATCTAAGGAGCCACACCGTTGCCTTCTTTAGTCGATAAAGTGAGGAAAAGTGATTGATTAATTGTATCACGGGGGAGTCCTCACTGGCACATGCCATCACCAAGGAAACACTCAATGGCTTCAGCTCAATCGAATCAATATCTTTGTGTTCTTCACCATCAGTTTCGCTCACTAAAATGACATTCTGCGATGGCCACTTTTTTTTTGGCAGTTTCAGAAAATCAGGACCTTTTAACCACTTGCCCGATTTCACAAACTTGGTGGCCCTCATCTCTTTTGTCACTTCATCAGCTGGGTTGTCACCGGAAGGAACATATTTCCAGTCATTATTGGGATCACTTCCTTTTACTTCGGCAGCACAATCAAAAACTATTCTTAGTTTTTCAGCCTTCTTGGGATTGATCACGTGGTGATGAGGAAGGAACCATGAACGTTCTGAATCCTGCAACTCGTTCGCTGAAACCACTTCGGCATATCCTTCTAGAAAATACGATTGCATAACTTCCGCATATTTTTTGCGGAGACTCTCATCCTTAACCAATTGTCTTTTCAAATGCATTAGTCGCATATCCGCCATTTTTCGACTTTCTGGTAAAACAACTTTTTCTGCCTTCCATAGCAAGGGTAGTTGAAGATGACCATCAACTAATTTTACTGATCTTTTCATCTTATCATAAGCTTCGCGGTCTTCTCGAGAATTCTTTGTGGTTAGGCCACAGTCAATCTCACTTACATTTGGGTCTTTTAATGGAGGTCCATCATAAATTTGTTCAATTTTGATGTTCAAAACTTTTGAAATCGCTCTGTCATCTTTTTCACACAGGAAATGAGAATTGGGTCCGTAGATAATCCATCCAAGCGGCGTCTTCACCGCATCTGGGCCGTCCTCTGGTCCTGGAAGACAATCCAAAGGTGTCATTGCTGTTTTATGATCTGTACCAATTAACAAGCCCACAGACTTATCGTCTAACTGCGGCAGATCTAAATTTCTAAGATGACTCCACGAGTTTAGCATGCTTGGCTCCATAACCGAGCATTTTTCTACTGGCAAAGTTTTTACCACAAATACTTTACTTAAACTAATTTGCATTTCTGAATCATAAGCTTGCAAAAGGATATCAACAATTTTTCCTTTAACTGCTGTAGACTTATTTTCTTGACTCATCGTCTTAATTTCCATTGAGCATTCTGGACCACTAGTACCCAACGAGTCAGCCAATTTTGACGAGCAGAAAGTTTGTTGTGATCCTGTGTCGAGTAGAGCATAAGTGGTTAAGGTCTTGTTGCCACTCTTCACTTTCACCGGTAGAACAGGAAGATAAGGTAGTCTTCCTTTCTCTTCTTTACTACTGCAGATAGAGTGCAAAACAGCTGGCCTTGTTTCCCCTTCAAAGTCCTTTAAAGGCATGTGCAACAACGAGTGATGGTAGGGCTTTTTGCATCCATCTACTGAACAACCTTCTTTAGTAGAGTACGATCCAATCATGTGACCCGTATTTAAGCAACGAAAACATAATCCCTTTCTTTTAACCAAGTCGAGGCGTCTAAAGTAATTCAACTTTAGAAACTTGTCGCATCGACTAATATGATGGGGTTCTTTACACAACTTACAGTTTGCAGTTGATGACCTTTCGTGTGTTTTTTCGTTGCTCACTATATTTGTATTCGAGATCACATAACGTTTTAATTTCAGATCTCCTTTACCCGTAGCTGCAGGCCACCGACAACTGCTGAAGACCGAACTTGCCATGTCAGCTTCTCGGCGGATAAAGGCAGCCAGATCTCGAAACGTCACTTCTTTTTTCGTTTCCTCTATGATTGAAAAGGATCACTGCAACCAATCATCTTGCAGCTTTTCTGGTAGTTTTTCAACAATTCCTTTTAACGTTCCAAGAGAATTTAGACTGGTGAAGTGCTCAATCCCTTCAAGTTGAACAAGGGCTTTGTCCATGATCCTTGCGAAGTCTCTCAAACTAACGCTATCTCTGTTCTTAATTCTTGGATATGCCATTAGCTTTTCTTCACAACGACTCGCTACAATCAATGGTCTACCGTAATAATGATACAGTTTTTCCCACGCTCGTTCGAAACCATATGTTGTACCCACGTAATGATCAATCAAACTCCTTACTTCCGAATTACAATACTGAATCAAGTAGGTTAGACGGGCACTATCCGAAGTAATTCTGCTCGTTATATAAGCTTGGAAAGTGGCGGCAAAGGCATTGTAATTCAAGGGATCACCATCAAAATCCGGAATCACCGGACGTGGAGGGGGATAATCCACATTCATCGGAAAAGGGTATTCACATTTGGCTCGAGTTTGATCAACAGGGTTTTCTAATTCGGGAATAGTCTTAACCACGCGATGTTGACTAAATTGGTGGTTACTAGCTGGTTGTGATAGCGCATCGTTTTGCTGGAAAACCTCAAGAACCTCGGGCTGATTGAATCTAACGTTCACACTTGGGACTAAAGGATCTGCTTCCTGCTTACTTGGTCCAGCTAACAGCTCATCCTTGCATGAGCTTTGTAAGCAAGATCCTTTTGAACGTACTGATGCATTCTTTCGACTCGAAGTTTCATCCCAAGCTTTAACCCGCGCTTCTGCCAAATCTATATCTCTTTCCAGATTTTTTATAGCAAGTTCCTTTGTTATTTCTTCTACTTTTGCTTCTGCTTCTCTTTGTACAGCTTCAAGAGCCCTGCGAGCTGCCCTTTCATCGCGCTGCTTGCGTTGCTCAATCAACTTTGCTTGACGAGCTACCATTAGATCAACTTGACTTTTGCGCTTAGAACTCGAACAGCTAGACTGCTTGGAAAACTTTGATGAAGACTGCGTAGATCTAGAAGACATGGCACAGACTCTTTCTTCGACTTTAACAAGGGCTTCAAATTTGAGTTTTATGCAGAGGATATCTTGTCTTGCTACGAAACTATTGTTTCTGAAACTTTTGTTTGGTGCGAATAAGGCGTAGCCAAAGCGTTTTAAAGGAAAGAATTCGCAACAAACAAAAGGTTTCTTTCTTATTTCTTCTGCTTTTGAATTTTCGAATTTTGTTTGTTGCAAATTCTTTCCTTTAAAACGCTTTGGCGACGCCTTATTCGCACCAAACTATGGCTGCTACGACTTGATTGTTGATATAGTATTATTTATTTCTGCAACGCGTCTCGCACTGGCTTCCTCTCTATATCTCCAGACGTTGACTCGAGCAAATGTTATTTAGATATAAACGAAGTTAAAGGATAAATGATTCAAAATAATAACGATACTTGAAATCCAAGAGCGAAAGTTGGGTGGGGAGGACCGTTCAAACACGCGGTGTTACGAGACAGTACAAGACGGTTTCTATAAAAGAAACATACCAAAATCAGTTGCTACCAATATGATTACGTCATACTTAAGGAAAATTAATACGTACCAGAAACAATATTGCGCCAAACTTCTATCAAACAATTATAGCAACACACTTTATTATTACCGACTTCATCTAAATTCAAGTAGAATAGCTAAGTTTCCGACTTTAACTTACTAAACACCTAATCTAATCTACATACAACTGCCAGCTCTTTTGGCTTGCTACTGAAATCACAAAACAACAGTACAGTGAAAAAACGAATTTTGCGCTGTGCTTGAACGGTCACGTGATCGTGTGATCAACAAGAGGCAGCAATTTTAACGTAAAGACGGCTTACGGAAAATGTGGCGGTAACGACAGAATAAATATCTAACAGTTAGTATCAAAGATGTTTGAAAAAGCAGGAGGAAGAGATTTATTAAAATATTTGTGACTTTGTCAATTTCAAGTTGTTTAGACTGCTGTATTGTTAGCAGATTGTGTTGCTGAAAAATGTCACTGTTTTTCTGCTTCTTGGTATTAATCAACTAAATTGCTTTGGTTGAAACTTTTGCAACTTTTAAATCATAGTTACGTTGCCATGACACCAAGATATTACACAGTATTGCACATAGCTATTAATAAAGGAGTGATATAAAGTTAGCAATGAACTTTTATCAAGATACTGTTTTACTTTATTAATTACATGGTAGCTACATCTGAGTTTTTGGAGCAACCACTGCATATGTGGCTTCCATGAAAAGTGTTCATTAATGGTTGAACCAAAAAACTTGCAACTGTTTACTCGTTTTAGATGCTTGTTTTGAATTGAATTGACAACGCAATAGGTGGAGGAAAACTATTTGGAGTTCTAAACGCAACATATAGGGTTTTATCAGTATTAAGTGTTAATTTATTTGCAGAAAGCCAGGCCTCGACATGTTTCAATTGAGTATTTGTAACCTCATATAATGCTTGATAAGAACTGCTGTTAAAAAATAAGTTGGTGTCGTCCGCAAACATTATCGCTTTGCCTGACGTTAAAAGCATTTAAGAAAACAGAAGGGGGCCAAGAATTGATCCCTGTGGTACCCCTACCACAATTGGATTAAAATTTGAAATTCTTCCATCGATTTCCGTTTGCATCAAGCGACCGTTCAAATAGCTTCTGAACCATTCGTTTGCTGCCCTCCAAACACGAAAGTGATCCAGTGTAGCCAAAAATATAATGTGATCAATTGTGTTAAAAGTTTTGGAGAGATCTAAAAATACACCAAGAGTATATTCTTTATCTTCAAAAGATTTGGTGATATTTTCAACCATTGCAGCAGCGGCATGGCTAGTGGAGTGATTTTTTTTTATATCCAAATTGTAAATCACAGAAAAAGTTTAATTGCGACAAAAATGAATACAATCGATTGTTTACAATCTTTTTTAATATCTTAGACAGTACTGGGAGCAGACTAATTGGCCAATAATAATTATTTACTTTTTTGCCCTTTTTTGTGTACAGGAATCACTTTAGCTTTTTTAAAGTCTATGATAAATTGACCTTGAGATAAAGATAAGTTAAAAATATGACATGAACCCAAAAAAATGCAATCAGAACTTGATTTTACAACTGCTATTGAAATTTCATCAATTCCAGTGCTGTTTTTGGTTTGCATTTTGGAGATAATTTTTTGATTTCAGTTACCGATGTAGGGTTCAAGAACGTTGAGTTGCATATTGGAGAGCCCAAAAATTCGCTGAATTGTTTTTGAGGGGTTGCTAGTTTGTTTACTAATTTTTCACCAATACTAGAAAAATAATCGTTAAAGTAGTTAGCTAATAGATTTGAGTCAATACACAATTTACCATGTAATATCAGAGTGGGGCATTAAGTGATTTTACTTTTTTTCTTCCAAGTAGTTTATTTTTCATTCGTTTTTTGACAATCGTGAGAGACAGACGCGTTTTTTCTTGTTCTCGAAGAGAAAAGGACAAATAATTAAAGGCAAACAAAAGTTCAACACTTGCAACTGTAAAATGAGCAGTTTTACAGAAGATCGTCAACAACTTCAAGAAATTAATTCTTCTTTCAAAAAGTTATTGCAAGAAGTGACCAATTTGAAAAAT
This sequence comes from Trididemnum clinides, assembly GCA_963675345.1. Lineage (NCBI taxonomy): Eukaryota > Metazoa > Chordata > Ascidiacea > Aplousobranchia > Didemnidae > Trididemnum > Trididemnum clinides. The sequence goes on along the minus strand of OY776302.1, from coordinate 31,628,052 downwards.
GATTTTGCTATTTATAAGCAAAAGTTAAGTAAAGCTAAAGTAGTAAATGAAAGACTAAGGCAGCAGCTCAATTTAAGCCTTTATAAAACTGATGCACTTGAACAATATGGCCGACGAGAAAATTTAAGAATTTACAACGTGCCGGAATAGAATAGTAATATTGATGATGGAGAAGAAATGGCATTACATATTGCAAAAGAAATGAATATAAGTCTGATCGACATGGAAGTACAAGGTGCGCAGAGATTAGGTCGAGAAAGAAATGGAAAGCCAAGACCCATTATAGTCAAACTTATGTGCTACAAAAAACGAAGTCAATTTGTTTCCTCAAAAAAGAAGCTAAAGGATAGCGCGAGATTCTCAAACGTTTATGTAGCAGAAGATTTGACCTCGCTGCGAGCCAAATTGCTGAGATATGTAAAAGACGAATGCAATAACCAATTTGAACAAATTCACACAAAAAATGGTTCAATCTTGATGAAGACATCTGCAGAAACAGATGAATCGCAACCAAATGAAAGAAAGGGCAAATGGATTAAAATAGATTCACCAGATGATCTATACAGGTATAATATTGACATTGATTTCAAAAAACTTGATTATATGCCCCTTTGTCAGATCAACAAAAACTTTTCGTTGCATTAGTTCTGAAATCTAGAAACTTTGGTAGTTAGCTCTTATCTTGTCATTTTTATCTGTGAAAAATGGCTTCTCACAATCTTTGCACAGTTTGTTACAATTCCTTTAGAGGTAACGCGTGTGTAATCAGTAATGTTTGTTGTGAACGCGTACATTTGTCTTGCTGTGATGCGTTGAATGACCTCGGCCTTACTGATAACCTTTGTTGCAAACGTTGTACTAATAATAAGCCTTGCTCGATTCCAGTTGATTTACGCAAAAAGTGCGACTCTGATCATGGCATACCTTCTGCAAACATGCAAGCGCCTTCTAATCAATTAACCAGCAGGCTTACGCAGCAGCACCTGGACATTGATAATTCTAATCAAGAAAATTTCTCTAATTTTATTTCCCTGAATGATCTAATGAACAACGTTAGAATTAACCAGTTAAGTGCGTATGGCATTAATATATGTCGTGCCATTTTAACTTGCTGATCGCGTATGGCATTATATGATGTCATAGAGTTGCTTTACTGGAGTGCGTATAACATGGGTGGTTTACTCCGCTAGTGCGTATGGCATACATTTATGCCATCATTGTCCATCCTTATACTATAGTTTACAAACTTATTTTCACGTCATTAGCGATCACATTATAGTACTTAAGAGTGCTTTACATCGTTCAACTCAACCCCAGAAAAAAATCGTTACGCACTGATCGAGTAGACAGACCGAAAACCGCAACGCGCTTAACTGGTTAATGATAAAGGGTACATTAAACCTTCCATAAATTATGCAGCAAACGTGAGTTATCATACTCCCCAGTCAATTAATTCGCTTCTTCAATCTTTCGATAATGAAACAAAAATTTTTCTTATTCATTTCAACTGCATCAGCCTTCAAAAAAATGTAGATAAATTGCGATTGTACCTCGATAATCTTGCTTATAAACCTGACATAATAATGTTTTAAGGAACCAAACAAAAATCCAAAATAATACTTTATTGAACATATTTAAATTAACATAAGAATAATTAACATAACAAAATTCTCCGAAGCTTTTCGTCCCCTCTCGGAGTCTTCATCAGAGCTAAACAAATAAGGTCAACATTAAATTTAATAAGATATTCAGACACTAATGGTTCCATTAGTAACGTTTTAGCACTGTACCTCTCAATGCAACACGTGCAGAAGCGACTTCGCTCCTTGTGAATGACCAAGTTTTATTTTTCAGGATGGCTTAAGGCGTTTGATTAGCAGTGCTTGCATTAGCTCGGTTTCAATGTTTAAACGGCACTTTTTCAATAATGTAAAGTTTTTCTCTGCTGGCATTGTTTCTCTGCAGGCTTTACACTGATCGCGATGAGATTTGATAGCGGAGTTAGATAAACTTAAGTTATTGGAATGGTGGTTTTCAATTGTTACGAATAGTTGTCTAGTCGTCAGAATTGAAAAACGTTACTAATGGAACCATTAGTGTCTAGTATCTGCATATCATATTAAATTTAATGTTGACTTTATTTGTTTAGCCCTGATGAAGTCCCCGAGAGTGGACGAAAAGCTTCGGAGAATTTTGTTATGTTAATTATTCTTATGTAAATTCAATTATGTTCAATAAAGTATTATTTTGGATTTTTGTTTGGTTTTTTAAAACTTGGAAGAAAAGTTTCCCCCTACCTGAAATTGACATAATAATGGTAAGCGAAACTAAGCTCAAGGAAGACTCCCTACTAATAAACATAGAAACTAAAGGGTACATTTTTTTCATGCCGATAGTATAACCAACGCTGGGGGAGTAGGTATTTATATGAAGTGTAAATTTAATCCTTGTATTTACGATGATGTCAGCCAAATTCATGGTAGTGAATATATATTTATAAAATTGCGATTGAAAACATCAGATTATGTTTTTGGTGTAGTGTACCATCATCCTACCTATCCTTCTGAAAACTTTCTAAAATTTGAAAAATCCTTTAATGACGTTATTGAACACTTAAACTCGAGTGCCGTACAGTATTATATAGCAGGCGACTTTATCATTGACCTCTTAAAATATATGATAGACTCTAAAATCAAAGCATACGCCGACATGCTATTGAGCAATTCTTGTAATTTATTAATTGATAAACCAACTCAAATAACCTCTTCATCAGCTACCCTTATAGATCATATTTTAAGTAATAATGTATCTAGTGAAACGATTAGTGGGATTGGTCTGTGTGACACCTCCGATCACTTAGCTGTACAGTTTCCCCTCGTTAACACTAGAATTACCAAGCGCGTCAATTGACGTTTTTTTTATTTTTAAAGCTTTGTTACTTGAAGCATACACAGTATTTTTTATTGAAACTTTTTGACTTTTATTTTTTCGTAGATGCACACAATCTGTTAAAGTTTCAGGAAGTTTTTGTCGTCCGTCACAGAAATAAACTCACACCTACCTACAATTACCAGGTGTGTCAATTGACGCTGCTGGCTATCTAATGCTGAGAAGTGTAAACGACGCTGCTGTTGTAAGATTATTTTGACGGATTGCCCAAGTTAACCTTTTGTTTTGTTTGACAAGGCTTTTACGGTCTTGTTAAATAATGGCATCATGTAGATTAACATTCACAAACTGTAGCTCTTTGTCAGTGTACAGAAGCTATGTACTGTAGATTTACACCGCGTGTACGGTACTGCAGAAGCAGGGATGTAGTTGGTTCAAAAAGAAGTAGATTTATGTTTTGCTGAATTTTAGTTGATCATCATAGCTTTTCAATAGCATTTATGAGAAAATTATTTGATAGCTTATATTGCTTTGTTTTTCAAGGAGAAAATGTCGTGTAGACCTACTGCTACTCAAGCTTTAGGATTGCTGCGAGATATTTCCTCATATTGTTCGGACGGGGAACAGTCTGATGATGATACGAAAGATGTAGAAAATGAGATAGTACAAATAGCTTTATCAGATGAGGAATCCTCTAATTCAGACAATGACGATGAATTAGATTCGGGAGCTGCTGTTTCTCCAAATAACGTGAACATTGAAGCTGAGAAAGAAGATGATGAGCAGATCTTTCGGGGTAAAGATGGATCGTGTTGGCTGGTTTTAGCGCCAAATCAAGTTGTTAGTGGGCGCTTGCAGCTGCAAAATATAATGAGAATTCGACCAGGCTCTACTGCGTATGTTTCCTCTCGCATCATTTCTGATATTCCTCTCTCATCGTTCCGGATTCTTTTTAACGAGCCAATGCTGAGAAACATCAAAAATGTACTATTGCTGAAGCTCAGCGAGTAACAGGTGATCCTAACTGGGAGATATCTTTGGAAGAGTAGGAGAAGTTTTTTGGTCTTGTCATTACCCGAGGAGTTATTGGTGGTCAAGCATTATCCATCCTCAGTATGAAGAATAGATTGTGGGGATGTGCCTCGTTTAGCAAAACTATGTCTTGTCACAGATTTCTTGAGATTATGAAATACCTACAATTCGACTTGAAGTCTGAAAGAAGACGAAATCTAGAAAAGGATAAATTTTGCTTAGCTTCATCTTTGTGAAACCCTTTCATTGAAAATTGTCAAAAGGCATTTAGGCCTAATGCTAATATTACCGTTGACGAGCAGCTGCTCGCTTGTAAGGCTCGGTGCAAGTTTATACAATACATGGCCAACAAACCGGATAAATTTGGGACAAAATTCTGGATGGTCGTTGATGTTGAAACAAAATATTTATTCAACAGTTTCCCATTTGAAAGAAAGATGAGAGCAGGAGTGGTGATGTGAGCATGCGTACTGACGTAGTGATGAAACATGATGTTGTTCAAGAAGGGCCACAACGTAACCAGTGACAATTACTTCACATTCTTAGATCTTTTTTTGTGGCTGGCAAAACAAGGCTGCAGCCTTGTCGATACGATCCGATCGAACTGAAGGGAAATAGCAAACAATCTGCGAGAAACTTGTAGCCCATATGACACCACCATTGTCAAGTTGGCAGATGCTGCTGTTGCTACAGTTACTATAACTAAGTATCAGTGCAAGAAGTCAAAATCCGTAAACATACTAAGTTCGTTGCACCCAAATGTTGACATTTCGTCGGAGATAAACCCGAAACAGCACTTTTTTACAACGAAACTAAGGTGAGAGTTGATGTTCTTGACCAAATGTCAAGATGCTACTCTGTGAATGCCGGAAGCAGACGCTGGTCAATCCGTGTGTTTTATAATGTAATAGACATGGCACTCATAAATAGCTGGATTATTTACAATCACGTTTGCAATTCCAGCATAAGCCGCAGAATGTTCATTCAGAGAGTTAGTGAAGAACTGACGGGGGGCACTCCAAACAAAAGGCTACAAACTGAAAGCAATGCAGCTGTTGCATAATGTGCTCCAACACCTAACAAAGCAAAACTTGTTGTGGCAAAGACTGCAGAAAATGAGCAACAGATATTTGCGTAATTTGCAAAAAAACTATATGTGGTAAATGTCAGACTAAACAATGTAAAACTTGCACCTCATAAAAACGTGTATTTCCCGCTTGTTTGCTTGTCTTTTAACTCTTGTCGTTTTTTGTTTTGCTTGATTCTTCAACAATATAACACGATTTATGATTTTTCATCTCAATTAAAAAGCTGAGTTTAGCGTTTTACTCACAAAACAACGCGTGCGTCAATTGACGCGCTTGGTAATTCTAGGTAGGTGCGAATCCTGGTAATGCTAGTGTTAACACGGACCCTGTTAAGCCGGATGTCGGTTAACTCGGACCATGATTTTATTTTCATGAAAATAAAAACAAAACAAATAAACCTCATTTACAGTGTACAGGTGTACTGTACATTAATTATCTTGATGTTATGAAGGTAAGGTAAAAGAAAATAACGTTGGTAATAGCCGATAATAACAGTCGATATCGGTACAGGTTTGTTTGCTAGGCTAGGCTAGCCCAATGTAGCCTTCGTCAGGTGATTTACTTGAATAAACAAAAAAAATGAATATATAAATAAATACCGTAAATAAATCTGCTTTGTTACATGTTATGAAGGTAAATATAGTAAAACAAAATAGCCTATATAATAACGGCATTTTTAACTAAACTTCGTTACTTTAGGCATGTTTATAAGCTATTGCCTATAGGCCGTCGGTTAAGTCGGACAATCGGCTAACACGGACACCCTTCCCCCCCGAGCTGTCCGAGTTAACGAGGTGAAACTGTATTTGCAATAATACCTGCATCTTACAAGTGTAACAAACCTAACAAGCGTATCATTCGTGACATGAGAAACTTCAATCAAGATCACTTTTTGAATGATTTATGTCAACAGTTTAATGAAAATTTAACCCCAGACGATAATGACCCAAACGCTTATTTCTCTAACTTTCGTAATCCTTTCTCGCACACTATTGATAAACATGCCCCTAGGAGACCTATTACGAGACGAGAACAACTCTTGAAACGTAAACCCTGGATCACTAATGGACTTTTAACATCTGTAAAAACGAAGGTTTGTTTATTAAAGCGTTTTGTTAAATTCAAAACATCTGAAAGTTACAATAAATATAAGCGATACCGTAATCTTTTAAATCGTGTAGTTAAGCAAGCAAAAATTCGTTATTGTCATCTTGCAATTCTGGTGAACTTTGGAAAGTAATTAGAAAGCTGATCCAATCTCGCAAACCTAAACAAAGCGCATCCACATTGATTGAAAATTCTAACTCTAAAATGGAATCAGCCGAGCTTCCCAATGATTACTTCGTAAATATCAGGGAAATCTTGCAAAAAAGATTACCGGGCCCAATATTAATCACTTGCATATTAATCAAGATTACTGCCCTCACTCATTTTTTCTCTCTCCGACCAATGCAGAAGAAGTCGAAGCAATAATAAAAACGTTTAAAATTAAAAAAGCAACTTTATCAGGAGACCTTGACGTTAAATTTATTAAACTGGCTTGTCCAATCATCTCTCCAATTATTCGTGATCTATTTAACTTATGTGTTAAAACGGGGGTATTTCCCAACGATATGAAAGTAACTGAAGTAATTCCAATCTTTAAACAGGGCAGTAAAATAAATTGCTCTAACTACAGACCAATCTCACTACTTTCCTCATTCAGTAAAATTTTTGAAAAAATTGTTTACAAACGTGTTTACAGTTATCTTTTAAAATTTAAACTACTTTCACCCAACCAATTTGGCTTTCAATGCAGTGTCTCAACTTCTCACGCAATAAGCGCCGTGTATGATGACCTACTTAACAATGCAGATAAAAAGTATTATAGCTGCTGCTTGTTTATGGACTTATCAAAAGCGTTTGACGCTGTGGACCATAATATTTTACTGCGAAAGATGTCTCATCAGTTTGGAATCAGAGGACTGGCAAATAAATTTTTTGAAAGTTATCTGTCAAACCGCTTTCAGTACGTGCGTATAAATAACTCTAGGTCAAAAAAGGCAAAAATTATTTATGGGGTTCCTCAAGGGTCGAACCTAGGCCCGCTATTGTTCTTGATGTATATAAATGACTTACCAAAATCTGCTTGCTTTAATACCACTCTTTTTGCGGATGACTTCTTCTTCGAGTCCGTTTGAGTTAGATTAAGCTGCACCAAGCCGTTGCGATTTTTTTTGGCATTGCTATTACATTGTAATAAGTCATCCATGGTGCAGGTTGTTCCAGTTTTTTCGCAAGTTGAAAAATTGTTCATGGTTTGATTTTCTTTTCCACACTGGCAGGTGGTATCAATGCCGGGGAAGGGGGTAGGTAAGTAGCCCCACTTCAGTAGAAGAGATTTGGTCTTGCCGACACCTGATCTTAAACGGTTGAGACAACGCCATTTATTCCATTGCAACTCTTTATTCCATTGCTCCATTGCATTTCTTGATTGAATTTTAGCCTTTAGTTTTCTTGTGTGTTCTTTGAAGGAGAAGGCTCTGTCCATTGTGACGACCAAATATACGGGATATTTGTCGTGCGAAATTGGTGTTCCATTCCATATTACGTTCATTTTGCGGGTAGCATGATGATTGCGTAGGTGAAATAGACAGGATTGTGTTTTTGCGGGATTACTTTTTAATCGGTTGTTTTGGTAGTATAAGGTTAAGATTGGTAGTGCCTTTCGAAGATGCTGTTCAACCATTTTAAAAGATTTGCTTTGGGCGGTGATGCAAAGGTCATCTGCATAGAGAAATCTTTGTGTACTTTCTGGTAAAGGTTGGTCATTTGTGTAGATGTTAAAGAGTAGTGGGGCTAGAACACTACCCTGGGGTAGGCCATTTTTTTGGTTTCTCCATTTACTTCTTTTACCATTTAGAATAACATAGAAGCGTCGATTGCTAAGCATAGTTTGTGTGAATTTAGTCAGAGATGAATCTTTTGTTATCTCTAAAAGTTTGTGTAGAAGTTTTCGATGATTTATAGTGTCATAGGCGGCACTGAGGTCTACAAAAATAGCACCAGTCACCATTCCTTTCTCAAAACCGTCTTCAATATGTTGCGTGAGCTTTAATATTTGACCTGTGCAGGATCGACCCGGTCGAAAGTCAGCCTGCTCAGGTATTAGTTTTTCATTAACAATAGGACAATTCAACCACAATTTGCGAATGACACATATCTATCATTAAGTAGCAATTCGTTGATTCGTCTTAAAACTCAAGTCAATAATGAAATAAATAAAGTAGACAAATGGCTTTGATCCAATAAACTATACTTAAACTACAAAAAATCTTCTTATTTGGTAATAAACAAATTTCCACAACAGCCCTTCGATATTGATTTCGAAATATCCATAAACAATATAAGAATTATTCGCAGTAAATACGTAAAGTATCTCGGTTTGTGGCTTGATGATGATTTAAAATTCCATACCCATATTCAGCACTTGGAAATACACTTGGCAAAATATACTGGAATATTTTACCGAACAAGAAGTTACCTCAAAATTGATGCAGTGGTTACTCTCTTTACTCCTTTATTTACTCTAAATTACAATATGGCATGATAACTTGGGGTTCAGCTAAAAAAAATGAGCTAGGAGCTTTGTATACTCGCCTTAATAAAATGATTAAAACTACTACTTTCGTAAAAAATTCTGTCACGTATCACCCATATTCAATGCGCTTAATCTTTTGAAAATTGATGATATTTACCAATTGGAAATAGGAAAGTTCATGTACCAGACATTTAATGGTAACATCCCACAAAAAATTGGCAAGGACTTTATAAAACTCAGTTCTATACATAAACATTATACCAAACATACCATTAATATCCAAGTTGTTATTATTGCTACTAGCAATACACCGGTGAACATAATAATACTATACTGTATATTTAGAAAATTCAAACGTTTTCGGCGCTACATATCGCCCTCATCAGGATCGATACACAAATATTTACAGCATTAAAACTTTCGTTGAACGAAAACACAAAAACATAAAAGAACTTGAAAATAGTTCTGATAAAAAACAGTAAAGCTTCATTCTACGGTCTTCGTAATTGTCTGGTCACTGTTAACAAAGAATCTGATAATAGAAACAATTGCCTGCTAGGAGCTGATTGGATTTAAGGTTTTGTAAATAATTGTTTCAAATGAATTAAAATTACAGTAAAGTTCGGTGCAAAATTGTTTGGTTAAATAAATATCTTTGATTAAAACACGTTTAGTAAGAATGACGCTCCATTTGCATACAGTTGTTTGTTTAGCACAGGGTTACTTCTTTTGATCACCAAGGCTTCATGGATTTTGGCTTCGTAGAATGATTGGCATTTTTTAATTATTGTATTATTACGTTCAACGGTGAATTGCTAGTAGCAATAATAACAACTTGGATACTAAAAGTCACCTCTCCACCGAAATTGTAATACCATTAATAAATTCCACTTACCCCAAGCAAATACTTGCTATGGTCACAAAATGTTGTCATTTGCTGGAGTTAAGCTTTGGTCCAAACTAGACCCTGATTTAAAACGTCTTGGCTGGCTGTCGTTTAAAAAACACTTCAAAAGAAAACTTTTGCAAAAGTATGATGATTAGAGCTTGCTATTAATTTTATCTTAAATCTCCTGGTTCTGATCGTAAATTTTATTTCCAGGTTAATTCATTGTTTGTAGTTACTGTAGCTGTCTTTTTATATGATCGAAAAGGCTTTCGGTCTCATCCAATAAATATCTCCTTTCTTTGTTTTTGTACCTTTTGTACCTTTTTTTTCTTTTCAATTTCTATTACCTCTGTAAATTGCACATGTCTGCTAACGCTCGTAGATACCTGACTTGACAACTTAGCGGTTTTTTTTGGTATCTCCTGGTCTGTAAATACTTTTGTTTTTGTGTGCGCATTTCACATCTCATTGTTGTATTGTATTGCATCCGCGTCTTTACAGACAAACCGAATAATAAACTGAAGCTGAATAGGGTTTGCCAGGTTTGCTTCAAATTATTTTTTAGTTTATCAAAAAGAGATGAATAATGCAATTTCATTTTTTGTTGGTTTGTATGATAGTAAAGATTTCTATCTTTGTTATGCTTCACTTTTGCTGTCAGTGTTTTCTTTTTAAAAAGTTTTTCTTTCTCATACATGAGAACTTGAAGATCTTTATCAAACCAGCTATTAGAGTACGTTTTTGGCCTCGGATTGGTTAGGGGGAAACATGCATCAAAAACTTTATAGTAATGGTTCATGAATAATTCATATGCTAAATTAGGGTCTGATTCCTTTAAAACTACGTCAGTGTCAAAAGTTGAGTCTAATGTACTGTGAAAGTTGTTGATATTTTCTGGGTTAAAGATTATAATCTTTGAATGGTGAATAATTTTATGCTGGTATGCTTCAAAACATGTGAACAGAGGCAGGTGGTGAGAGATGGGGAGAAGAACAATTTTTGCTTTTATGACATAATATATGTTTGTCCAGACATGGTCTAAAACGGTTGCATTGGAACTGGTAATGCGTGTTGGTTTATTTATCGATGAGTAAAAACCGTGGTCAAACATTGTTTCATTAAATTTACTAGTGTATCTGTTTTCTGCTTGCAAAAGGTCATAATTGAAATCTCCATATATAAAGCATTTAGTATTTGGTTTGAGATGACTTAATATACTTCTTAAATTAGTGATAAATTGTTGGTTTGAGGTGGAGTCTGTCATTGGTGATCTGTATATGGTTCCATATGTAATAATATCATGTTTCAATTCAATTTTTACAAAAATAGACTCAAAAACTTTTTCATTCATAATTGAAAGTTCATCAATTACTGTAAATTATTATCTTTTATATAAAAAGCTACACCTCCACCTTTTAAATTTTTTCTTGGATTCTGTACAAGTGTGAAATGATTTTGTAAAATCTGACCACAAAGCAAATAGATTAATCGATATGGAGCATCTGGGTTTAAGATTTAGGAATTTTGGGTATAAAATTATGTTATGTTTAAGAAGCTACATGCTTTAAAAGTAACAGGAGCCAGATTTCGTGGTTTTGGCCACGGGACCAGGAAGTATTCTGGGGACCCAAATTTTTTATAAAAAAGTGTGTAAGCAAATTTTTTGGGAGCAAAATAAAAGAAAACAGTCATCATGTCACAAAAATTCATATATGCTTTTGTTAACAGAAAAAATAGAAAGCTTAGACCTAATTTATTGTTAACATTGCGCGCGACGCTTTTAAAAATCTGGGTCCCTGAAAAATATTCGAGTCCGGCACTAAAAATACCCACTGGACGCCTAGTCAACGCTCTTGACCTTCAGGATATGATTCTTCAAGTTTCTGCAAAAGCAACTACTACGTTGAACAATATTGAAAAAAGCAGTTTTGTGGTTGTTTGCTGTGTAACCGAAAAATTTGCAGGATCGATTTTGCCTCTTTCAAAAATGTTTTAAATAAAACAACTAGACGTATTTTTAATCAACAAATTAATCGCAAGTGTACAATTAGCTCTTTGCAGTAATAGAAAGAATTGTCAGGATTCTTTCAAGCAAGTTTTTACACAAGTCAAAAACTTCTGTCAAAAGTATAAGATTTCATTTATAATTCCGCGAAGAACCAATCGTCAAAATCACTAAGAAAACTATTCAATTGATGACGTAGAAAGTTATTTCCGCCACTTCATCTCAGCGCCACGTACAGACCATTTGTTGATGCTAATGTCTAAAAGGTTAAAAGACCAAAAGATGAAATGCCAAAGTCTTTGTATTTTATACCTAAATAGACTGTGACACTAATATCTTCTTCCGAGACAGACAGTTTGTTGTAATCATATCAACAAAATGTTAATAGCAAAATTGTCACCGTTCCAGAAATTATGAGCTGGAAAGAAAAAGGAAAAAACAGGATACAGTCACTTTTCCAACAAATGCAATAGATGCTTTAAAAGCTTGCAATGCAGACCTTTTCCGAAATGTTGGGAAGTTGCTAACTATTATGGCTACGCCACCTGTAACACTTGCTACAAATAAACTTAGCTTTAGCACCATGGGGGCGTCCAAAACCTACCTAAGATCCAGCCAGAGAACAATGGTGGACCGCTCTTGCTTTGCTTTCAACTCACCGGGAACGATACACTGACAAAAACCGTATTTTAAAGGAATATGCCTCAAATTCTAATGGAAGATCTAATTTTTTTCTGTAGTTTAACAATACTTTGTGTTGCAACTAAAGAGCCTGGGGGGGAAACTGTCCCCTTAGCCTCCTCTAAATCGGAAACCCATGAAACTTTACACACTTTTAAAGACAAGTAGAAGTGTTTTAAAGCCTTTTGATACTTTAGCTTGGCTACTTTTCCATTGTTGTAAACTATGGTTAATGCCTATAATCGTATATTTGTGTCAAGTATCAAATTATCACTTAACAGTGTTCTTAATCACCTTGGCAAATATACAGTGTAGCAAGAAGCTTACTAGTAATGTTGCGATTTAGTTTAAGACATTAGTGTTGAAGTTTTTGCAGTTTTTATCATGTTTGCTTGTCTGAGGCCTAGGCCGAAGCATTTGAAAGCGGATATCAGTTGAGCGAAGAAATACGAGCGGTAATAAGTATTATTTATAGGGCCATTACCCATTGTAGACTACGTCAACCAATGAGCTAATCATATTTTATAATAGCAAAATTGCTGATTTCTGATTATTATAACACGGATTTAGTCAGCCCCTCCATTACAAAAGCGCTGATTGCATTCCCGGTACAGACCAAAATGCTGTAAAGAAAAACTCTATCGCATCGTCCGAAAAGCCGGGAGTTTTCAATTGATGATGCAATTTAACGTTTCCCCAGTGTAGGCGAGATTTGACGCGGTGGCATACACCTATTGTTTTCTTTTGAATTCCCCATAAGCTGCGTATTTCTTGAAGTACAGAAGTGCAGTGGCATGGTAATGTGTAGGAACAGCATTCACACTAATCTGACTAGAACGTGTATGTTCCCACTCACTGCGTTCCCACATTTCTTTTTTTAGCGTGAAATCTCTGATTTTTTAGCATGAAATTTGTGAGAGCAGTAAGAAAAAGTTGTTGCAAACAGGGATCGTAGTCTGCGTACCCCCAATAATGAGCATTCTATTATTTGATAAAGACCTGTCTAACTTACTGATAACTAAAGTAAGTTTTTTATTAATGCCAATTTTTTGGTAGTCAGTTTGAGCGGCTTGCTTTTTTGTAGGAGTTCTGAATAGACCAAGCAAGTTTTATATTCCTAATTTGATAGGTCACTATAAAGACAATTTTTTATAATTACAGTAACACTGTTAGTCAACATGTTTCTTTCGTATTGTTGAGAAAAACTGATGATTATGAAAAAACTTACTTAACTTTTTTGTTTTAACTTGCAATGTTTGCCAAATTTTGTACCGTAGTACCGATTGCTACTTCTTGCCGCAATTAAACGACTGTGGCACAACAATTAAAGTCAAGCAAGATCATGTGCGACTGTATTGCAGTCGAATAGCTGCGACAATTAAGAGGCACAACACTGTACATATGTTAGAAAAAACGTTTGCAGAATAGCGAAGAGGCATCTACGATGTTAGTTTAGACTATGGTAAAATATAAAATTTTGTTCAATATCTAATAGACATGATGTAATAGATTGCTGTATGGTACCGTATGAACAAAATTTTTCTTTTTTTCTCAGTGTATTCCAGGAGGCATTTCTCTTAATAAAAGGTCGCCTAAAAATTGCTACCTAGCAACAAGCAACCCCTATATTTTAGTTTAGACTATTTTTTCATTATTTAAGGTGAATCAAGATGGAAGGAATAGTTTATTTATGCAGATTCAATGGGCAAACTCATCAAGAGATGGTACTTTACTTTTCTACTCAAGAATCAACCGTCATATTTATTTAGATTTTGTTTTAGTTTGTGATTTAGATTTTTAAATGATGTCAAAAGTTAAAGATACCATAACATCTAAACTTCAATCCGCACTTCAAGACTTCTCTGAAGAATTTATAATAAACCCAACAACGAGCTACATTGCAATTTGTGCAGCCAGTCCCGTAGCACTCCAACTTCGGCCCCCCCCCCCAAAGTAAGCGCAAGAGCCCCTGCGCACAGGTCATATCACTTTAGAGGTGTAAAATTGAAAAGCTGCATTAAGAAAATACACCACAATTTGGACATAAGTAAACAGGCTAATGTCAGAATAAAGCATGCCGATACCGAAGGTGCAAGTCATAAAAAATTCGGCACCGATGCCAGAGTTCAGTAGGACATTTATGCAGACACTGCGAAACGAAAGCAATGACACTGAAAAACATGAAAAAGTTATAAAAACACAGTATCATTTAAATAGTCTGGAGCGAACCTTTTTGTTCGCAAATGCTGTTATGACATTGTCATAATCAAGAGATCGGGCGCAGTCATTTTCGATTGACAACATGGCTAATGAAGATAGTCTACTGTCTGTCATAGACGTTCTATTAAAAGTTTTGATCAGTTTCAATTTGCTGAAGCTTCTTTCAGCGCTGGCAACAGTCACGGGGCAAGTTAGTAAGATTCGAAGTGCGATGTACACATTCGGATACAATTCAAATAAATGAGTCTTTAGAAGATAGTTCAGAAAGTCTTGAGCCGTATTGAGATTGCGTTTTGTTTGTAAAATTAAAACAAACCACTGTAGCTCAGCGCTCATTTCATCAGAATCAATGTCACCGAACTTTTTTTGGAACTCTTTACAGCAAGTAAGAAGAGCATTTTCTTGTTGCACAAGCAAAAGTTTGTCTCGTGTGTACAAAAACGAAAAGGCGGAAGAAACCTCACGTAACAAATTAAAGCGCTCCTTTATTGACATAATAGCCTGGTCTACTAATGGATAGAAAAAGTTGCTTTTAAATTTCAGTTCAGGAGTAGCTCGTTGTTCCTCTTCACCTTGGTAATCAAACAATCTTCTTTTCTTTCCACTTCTTGACGCAGGAAAAGAAGGATCAATATCCAATTCCTGTGCTATTTCAACAGCAGATGTTGCGGCACTGTCATAACCCGTTGTGCGATAGTTTTGCAAAAACTTTTCAGTTGCCTGGATTTCCGTTTCCATTGTATGAAGGGAGACTCCATACGATTGAAGAATCTTGCTTGCTTTATTGACTTGGAATAGGATATCATACCAAATAAACACCGACAAAAGAAAACTCCATTTTGATAAATGAGCTATCAACGATTTTGTTTCTGAGGCAGCTCTTCCATCTTTTCTTTCTATGGAAATGGCTTCCAAGTCTTTCAGTGCCAGCAACACCTCTTTTAAATTGTATCGAAGAGGTTTGATGCATTTAATTCTGCTTTCCCAACGAGTATCAGATTGTGACTTTATGGACAGCTCCACATGTTTCTTCAAAATTTCCCAACGCTGAGCAGAGGAAGAAAACAGCACATACAACCTTGTAAGTACTCCAAAAAATGTCAATGCTTCCGTCGATGAATTAGCACTGTCAACAACAACTAAGTTAAGGGTATGGTTTGCACAGGGCACGTAAACAGCTTTGGGATTGATGTCTAGCATTCTTGCTTGGACCCCAGAATGTTTTCCTTTCATGTTAGCACCATTATCATATGACTGACCTCGACAATCAGACAATTCGAGTTGCAGTTCGATCGCTTTTTCTAAGAAAGCGTCCAACAAGCCTTTCCCAGTACTGTCACTTATTCTCAAGTAGCCAAAAAATGTTTCTTTAACAACAGCAGCTTCTTCATTACATAGTACATAACGGAGAATGAGAGACATTTGTTCATGATGTGACATATCTGGAGTGCAGTCCAAAATTATAGAAAAATATTTTGCCAATTTCAATTGCTGTAAATTTTCTTTTTCAACTTCTGTCGCTAGCAATTCAATTAGTTCATTTTCTTATGGTAGGACTCAAATAGTGATCTTTAGTGTTTTTATTCTTGATTCTGTCTTGAAGCTCTTTTAGGATCGGATCTCTTCTTGCCAAAAGCTCAAATATACCCAGAAAATTTCCATTGTGAGGAGATCCTAAGACTTCTTCAGATCCTCTAAAAGCAAGATTCCTTTCCGATAGAAACAAGGCAATGTCGATAAGTCTCTCGAAAACATTTCTCCAAAAACGTCTTTCATTGAAAAAAATATTCATCTCGCGTTTGTCGATAGTGGATGAATTTCTTATCCCTTCAGCTAGCAACATCCATTGACTGCAGCATTCTTGGTGGGAAAGGCCGTTTTCATGGTCTTTCAGTTTTTTCGAAAAACCCTCCCATGTATTTATACCACTACAAAAGGGGCTTAGTGTTTTTCCAAATAGCTTACAACAAAAGCAAAAAACTTGATCTGATTCCCCACAATAAACTAGCCACGACCGTGAAACACTTTCACCATTAGGTAACACACGTTTATAATGGTTGGAGGAAAAACGTCGCCTTGGAGTTGTGTTATTATATGGAAAATTGATTATTAGTTGATGTGGTCCACGCTTTACTATATCACATCGTTGAGCATCAGAAATACTTTCAGGCCATTTACATGGGTCATCAGGGATAGGGGTAAATTGAGATTCAGTTATTTTTGATATTGAAGGTTGCGTATTGGCAGGTAAATCACAACTTACATTTTCTGGAAATTCACAATCACTTTGATGCTGATCGTCATAGTCTTCTTTTTCTTGTACACTATAGTTTTCTTCATCCCTCTCGGTACTAGTGCTAGGTCTACCCTGCTCAGTAATCTTGAAAAAATCTGTCATCTTGGGCAATTTCGCTACAGCATCTCGAGCAGTGGCTGCTTCTTTTCTCTTTTGAGCACCACTTTTTGAACGTTTCATTCTATACAATGTCAATAAAATACTTTATCTGCACTCTACAGTGTATATATATTGTCCCGGTATTTATAGCCAAACAGAATTCCAGACCATTCTATGATTGTTGCGTAACAACGGCATTGTTACGTCAATCGAATATTCAAGATTCTACCAGAAAATCAATCGAAATATTCTAGATTCTGCGAGATAAAATGACGTTGCATTCACTTATGATGTCACAAGCCAATTTCTTCCTACAGTTTAAATCGGTTGTAAACAAGTCTGCTAAACTGAAAATAGTCACGTAGCCAAAAAGCAATTTCAGACTAACTTGGGCCCCCAAAGTTGGCCTGGGCCCCCCCCAATTGGGGGGTTTGGGGGGCGGCTGCTACGTCTCTGTGTGCAGCTGTACCGGTGCGATTTCTAGCCACAAACGCTGTCTTATTGAAAGTCATCGAAATATGTACAGTACTAACACCAATAAGCGTTTGGCAGCAGATCTGAACTACTAATCCCACACACTTCACAAGCGTTTGTAAGAGCAGTAACACCGATTTTGTGGAAAAAACAACCAAAGCATTTGTGCCTGTTGATATTCAATTGTACAAGCAAAACTGTTAGCATATCAAAAATCTATTTCATGACATTGGTCACAGTTGGCCATCTGAAACTATACTTGTTGAAAAACAGCGCTGCAAGTAAGAGCACGGAAAGAAATGCTGTACATAGCAAACAAGTTTTTCTGATTGTTGATGTGAGCGCTTTTTCTGGCATACAATATTTGAATATTCTAGTTGAAAGCCTAGAAATATCTCACATCAGTTATTTGTAAGATCATCGACCGCTACCATGTGCGCCAAATAGCAACAGCATCGCTCAAAGAGTTGACGATGCTGTTTGATGTCTTGAAATCAAGAGAAACTCTTTCTGTTGTTTATTGCCTGATGCTGCAAAATATGTGTATGGTGGCTGCAGGTACAATAATAGGATCTCTGTATTCTAAGCTGTTTCATGTGACATAGGTAGCACTTTTGTTGCACACTTGTGCTATGAAAGCCAAATCTCACTGTGAAGGTGTTGATCGGCTAATTGAAAAAGTCCTATTAGCAACAGCTAAAAACAAAATCTGACAAGCCAAATTCGCTACTATTAGTTGGTTGCCATACTCAGCCTGTTGTTACAGGAAGGAAAGCAGGTTAAATGCTACCTTGTGTTATGTAAAGGATTTACCTGAAGTACAGTATATACGATTGTGGAAAGTTTTGAAAGGTCTTGTATTTTAGCCACTCAAGCAAAAGTTATCTTGCAAACAATTGGTTTAGCTGCTCAGCTTCTCAAACCCAAAGACCAACATGGATGTCTAGTTAAGTAGATAGAAACGATGGAAAGTGCCAGTACATCATCAAAGAAGAGGTGCAAGCTATCCGAGAACTTGACTTCAGGCAAGACACTTGCAGCATTAACCCTTACAGTCAAAAAGGAATGCAAAACAATCACATTTTTGTGATAATGATCTTGGAAAGACCAGGCATTTCACCGGATGCTTACAGTCTAATTCAACATTCTCAGACCACGACTACTTTTGCAGAAAAAAGTATTTCCATGCTGCGAAAACTGCTGGCCAAGGACAGAAAGTTTGAGGTCGAAAATGTAAGAGAGTATAAGATTTTGCATTTCAATTCTTGCAGCTAGTAATTGCAGAGCTGGCTGCTTGCATAAGGCGTGCGTATTGCAAGTTCTGTTGAGGATTTGAGTGTTTTCGTTAATTAAACGTTCTTCTAATATAAAAACTCAAGAAACATTAATTTATTGAGTCAAAATTTTGCTAGATCAATAAAGTCAATTGTTTTAAATTTTTAAGTCAATTTGTTTTTAGTTTTTAGGTCAATAAAAGTTTTCCCTGCAAATTACCTATTATTTAAAAAATGTTTATCTCTTGTCTTTAAGTCAAAATTAGGGTGGGCCAAAAATTGCGATCGTTTTGACGATTACAAAAATGCACTATTTAGGTGTAAACAGCCGGTGAAATGTAAGTCTATTTCATGACTTGGTGCGCCCACTTTTGCAGCTGTATTTTTGTGAAAGTAAGAGAGTGTTAACAAAGTAGTAAAATTGCTGTAAGGTGCTTGGTTGCGCTAATTTGCCCTGGTCCCAGAATAGCGAGAACAAACGGAACAGAAAGTCAATCCACAAAAAAGGTCGTGAAAAAAACTGAGTGACAGAAAGCTATAAAAAGTATTTGTTCTCGCAAAAGTTAGTTCAATCAATCAATCAGGTTTATTTTTGTCTGAACAAACGATAAATTCAGCTCTAAATCTTTCGAAACAAAAAAAGAAAAACTCATCACAGCAATTGGAAATGTCTGTTCAGACTAGGAAGCATCAAAGAACCCAAAGGTTATCAAGATGCTTTCTGTCGAGCAAATAATACTGAGCAAAAACGTGAAGAATTAACAAAACTGAAATTAAGTTAAAAAAAAGCAGCCAAGAAGACAGCAAACAATAAAATAGTATTTTAATGTCTGTAGCAGTGACAATGCTACATAGGAAGTTTCGATTAATAGTAGATCGACGCGCTGTCTTTATCACATCAAACGATAATTATTCCAAAACCAAATTTATTAAGAGTGGTGAGAGTGAATCCAAATAATTTGACCAATTAATCCAAAGTAATTAATTTGACGATCAAAGAACAAGCGGTTATCAAACTATGACTCAACTTAGTCGATGCGGGGTTGCAATTAGCAATTACACAAATATATCACGGGTCAATATATCTAAAAACAAACTTCCAAGTTAAATGGTTTCTTATGTTACAATAAAAAAATACTATTTCCTAACTCTTAAGACTCCGATATAATGCAAATTCACAAGCAGCTGCTACTAGACACAAATTAAGTCAATCGAAATTTAGCACTTCCTAATTGTGGACCAACGCCAGCCTGAAGCGACAATTATCGCAGGCTAGCGTGACACTGTAGCCAACACAATACCAAACAATCTTGGTTCAAATCTGGAGCGGGAAATCAAAACAATATCAGAAAATAAAAAGAACTTTAGAAATTAGGCTAGAAAGAAACACAAAACTGTCAAAGTTTTACACTCCACCACCCGAAATACAAACAAAAACTAGGCCTAGACACAAAGATACACAATTTATATCACAGAGTGAGAAAGTCATCATTTAGCATCAGTCGATTTATCGTCTGTTAGTTCTTGATTGGGAATTAAGAGACACAGTTTGTGAATTGGTCTTCGAATTCGGTTGCCTTTAATGCTGACAACGACCTTTCGAACTATCTCTTGTTCGTCGGGTTCTATAGCACATATTTTGCCAATATTCCATTGAGAACGGGGAGCATTGTCAGTAATAACAAACACGATATCACCAATATTGAAATTGGGTTTTTCATTAAGCCATTTTTGCGGGGATATTATTGTTCGTAAATATTCTTTGGACCATCGGCTCCAAAATCGGTCCGCTAAAAACTGGACATGGCGCCAACGTCGTTTGCTGTAACAATCTTTGCCATCAGTGATGGTAGGGGGCAGGTTTCCTGTCGGATTCAGTTTCAACAAATGGTTGGGAGTCAAGGGTTCGGCTCCCTCAAGATCAATAGTAACTGGCGTTAGTGGTCTTGAATTTAGAATAGCTTCTGCTTCTAACAGAAAAGTATGCAATTGATCATCGTTGAGCGTGCGATCAGCTGTCAACGAAGTCAGGATTCGCCTTACGGATCTGATCATTCTTTCCCATGCTCCACCCATATGGCTGGCCTTGGGAGGGTTAAATGTCCACTGAATTTTATTTTGTAAGAGAAAATCGTGAATTTGGTGCTGATTCCATTGCTGTATTGATTCACGCAAAATACGCTCAGCTCCAACCAGATTCGTGCCGTTAGCGGAGTATATATGCACTACAGGACCCCTTCTTGACAGGAATCGACGTAAAGCATTTATAAATGCGTCAGACGACAAATCTACGGAAACTTCTAAATGAACGGCTCTTGTAGTGAGGCACGTAAATAAGCATCCGTACCGCTTTACATTACTCCTTTTCTGGCAAATCATCAACGGCCCGAAGTAATCGACGCCAGTATACGCAAATGGATGCGAGTTCATTTGTAATCGAGCGGGAGGCAACTTAGCCATAATTTGTTCACCAGGCTTTGCATTTCTTCGACGGCAATACATGCAATTAGCCAATACTCTCTTCACGACGGAAGTTGGTTTCACGCCCCAAAACTGCTGAAATAGAGAATTTAAGGTTGTACTTATTCCGGAATGACCTGAAAATACATGAAAATGATTAATTATAATATCGGTGAGATGAGAAACATGTGGCAAGATGATTGGATGGCGGGCGTCATAGTCAACTGAGGCCTTTTCCAGCCGTCCACCAACTCGAAGTATTCCCTGGATAACAATAGGATTTAATTTCTTCAAAGCAGCAGGAACGGATGATGCATATACGTTTAACCTCTCAGGTACCCTCGAAACGAAGTGCCCAAAGGTTTGTTGTTGCTCGTAAATAATCAAATGTCTTTCAGAAGCTTGTAGCTCCGAAATCGTAAGATGTCCTTTGGCGACCTTTGCTATGGACCTGTGCAATAAAACATAACATTTAAACCTAATTAACCAAGCAGTAGCTTTCTTTAATCTGATCCATGAAGAATAATGAGCAATCAGTTTATCCACCGCTAAAAGTTCATTTTTGACTAAACAAGCGTTCACATGCTTTTTATCAAAACATTTAATCTCATCAGCAGACAGTTCACCTTTTTTACAACAAACAGGCCAACAACTAGGATTATTGTTCAAAAACTGGGGACCTTCAAACCATTCATGGTTCTTGGTTAATACATCAGCTCTTGAACCCCTTGACAAAATGTCCGCGGGATTCAGCTTTGTAGGCACATGGTTCCAATTGTCAATACATGAGTGTTTTGTTATCAGCAAAAGTCTTCGGGAAACAAACAATGGGAATCGTTTTCTTTCATTAGCCAGGCTCTGTAGCACTATCAAAGAATCTGACCAAAGCATTGACGGTTTTAACGGTATTTTCAATTCTCTTTTCAAAGTACAATCCATGTTCACAGCCAGCACGGCAGCCAAAAGCTCTAAACGAGGGATTGACGTTTCATCTTGAGGAGAGAGACGCGATTTGCTCACCACCAATGAACATTTTATGGCACCATTTTTATCAACAGTTCTAAGATAGCAAACCGCACCATACGCTTCCTTCGACGCGTCAACGAAATAATGAAGCCGGTATGTTTGCCCACAATCAGGAGGAAGTAAACCAAACCATCGACGTATAGAGACTATTTGAAGATGACAGAGACTTTCCATTCATTTCTCCCAACGAATTACATCAACTTGGGGCAAAGGTTCATCCCAATCTAAATCTTTTTGACATAAGCTTCGATAGATTAATTTGGCTTCAACAATCACCTGTGTCACAAACCCAAGCGGGTCAAACATTAAATTGATAGTGGCCAGCATTCCACGTTTAGTGCGCGGTCTCCAAGGCATACATGTTGTAAAGTAAAATACATCAGTTTCTGTATTCCAATAAACACCAAGCACTCGTTCACTTCTTTTTCCATCCGAGGTCTGAATCATCAACAATTTTGAGCGATCGTCTTCAGGGAGTGATTTATTAATTGTTTCAGAATTAGACATCCATTTAGTTAGCCGGAACCCAGCCTTTTCTAAAAGAAATTTAATGTCATTTATCAGCTTCTGGCCAGATTTGCCGTCATGAACACTAGACAAAAAATCGTCAACATAAAAGTTGTCTTGTACTGCCGATACTACATCGCTCGAGTCAATAATAGAATGAAAATCAATTGCTGCCTGGCGAAGAGAAAACGTGGCGCAACACGGTGATGAAGTTGCACCGAACAGGTGCACAGTCATACGATGTGGAGTGGGTTCCTTTGACAAATCCCTATTAGGCCACCACAGAAACCTTAAGCTATCTTTATCCTTCGGGTCGACTCTGACTTGGTAGAACATGGCCTCAATGTCGGCCACCAGGGCAATAGCATTTTTTCTGAAACGTAAGAGCACAGACATCACACTGTTTACCAAGTCAGGTCCTTGCATTAACGATTTGTTTAGAGACACTCCTTTGTACTCTGCGGCACAGTCAAATACAATGCGTATCTTGTTCGGTTTGTGTGGGTTAATGACAGCATGGTGAGGAATATACCATGCTTTACCATGATTAGTCTCAGCCTCACAAACAACTTTTTCTGCATAACCCTTTTCAATCATTGACTGCATCTGATCTATATACTTCTGTTTTAACTCTGGGCTCTTCTGCAGTTTTCTTTTCAGGTGATTCAAACGGATCTTAGCCATAATCTTATTGTCAGGCATTTCTTTCTCATTTCTCCAAGGCAACGGTAACTCATAGTGACCATCAACTAGCTTTATAGACCTCTTTAACAGGTTATAAACTCGACGATCTTCAACAGAAAGTCCTTTATCGCAACAAATGTCTTCTAGTTTTAAATCCATTTCAGGGATCTCCTCGATAGTAGAATCCATAAGCTTTGATTCGATTAATGAAACATTTTTTAAAGTGACAGGTTGAGTAGAGACGAAATATGCATTAGTGCTTCGAAAATCACAATTGACGAAGGCCGGGCCTAGCAAAGACCATCCCAGTTGAGAGCATACTGCATCGGGCAATCCATTTTCTGCAGCTTGTCTTATGGTATCAACTCTGAAGACTTGAGGTACGTTTGCACCAATTAAAGTTGTACTGAATCAACGGGAATGCTCGGAAACTCTAAATCCCTCAAATAGCTGTATTGCTTTATTAAGTTAGCATCTGGTATGGCATTGGGCTTCACAGGGATTTCCTTCACGATAGCTACATCGGGCAATTCAATCCAATCACCTCCATGGAGGTTTTGTACCGAGAGCTTGAGAGATTCCGTTTCTAATGCTTGTGTAGCTGTTAAAGTTTGTAGCGCAAGTTGTCGTTTTAATCCAGATGCCTTCAAGTCCTTAGCAAGATTTTGGTCACAAAAACAAGTCGTAGATCCTTGATCTAAGAAAGCATATATTTCTTTAATTTTGTCCAAATACTTTACTCTTACTGGCACTACATTTAGAAACACTGAAGAGCTAAAACGTTCTTGACATTGAACAGTGGTGGCCTGCACAGAATTACACGACTTGCTACTGGAAGTGGTATCCTTTCTGTCGTCTTGCCTTGGCGGCTTGTGAATGAGAGTACGATGATGAGTACCAGAGCAACTTGCTACTGTACACTTCACTTTGGACTTGCACTCACGAGCTATATGCACACCACTCAAACATTTAAAACACAATCTTCTGAGGCGGACAAAGTCATAACGCTCATCGAATGTCCTATCACTAAATTCTTTGCAGCCACTTATTTTGTGATCATCATTACAAAAGTGACACTTCACGGATCCGACTAACTCCTTACTCACGGGATTGTTCTCTGAGACTACAAAAGTAGATTCACGACGGGGTTTACTGCTTCTTCCTGGAAACGTTTCTCTTCCAAATATGGAATTAGCCAATCGACTTCTTTCCGTGAGGAACGCTAAAAGATTCGCGAACTTGGCTCTGTGGTCTGCTTGACGTTCAATTTTCACAGCATATTCAATCCATGCACGTTTCAATTCCACGGGCAATTTGTTGATAATGTTCATCATTACATGCATAGAATCCAGAGTAGATGCTTCTCCAATATGCTCTAAGGAAACAGAACATTTTTCAAGCAATTGGGCCAAGGATTTCAACCTTTCTCAATCATCTTCTGGGACTCTTGGAGCGCTTTTTAAGCGTTCTTCACAACAGCGAGCTATTTCGTGAGGGTGACCGTACTCATCAAAAAGAATATTCCAAGCGGCTTCAAAACTGGCAGACGGTAGCTGGTTTGATAAATGGTTGAATTTGTGTTGTACATTCGACTCGCAGTTTTGATAGAGCAAGGGAAACAATTCGTAATCGTCCGCTTTTCCTAAAATATGAGCTTCGAATTGTCTCACGAAAAGCCAGCAATTCATGGGATCGCCGTCGAACTTTTGTATAACAACTGGTGGTACGGGGCGATCTCTTCGTAGCAATCTTAGGGGTAGGACTTCTGGACAAGGAGGAGATGCAAAATACGACGGACCACATGCCAACGAGCTTTGTGTTGTTGACTGCATGTTGCTGATTGGCAGCGGAGCTTGCGATGTTAAACTTGATGAAGGATTCAACCCCTTTGATAAGAAAGAAATTCGCGGTTGATGTAAGACGGAAGATTTAAGGGGTGTTTTATCAGCTGGCTTAAGTAGTCGAGCTTCCGTGTCTACGTTGATTGGTCTCGTAGAAAACGACACCCTGACGGGTTGGTGACTCGTTGGTTTAGTCACTCGGGTTGAGTTTAAAGCATAGTCATCATTTGTGTACGTTACGTGAGTAGAACTTTGTGCCAACCTTTGAGCATTTTGTCGTGCACTTTTTGATGAAGTTGCGGGAGCGATTTCGCAAATATTAGAACTCACTGGTCCGCACGATCCTAAGACATTTGGGGTCACGGTTAAAACGGCAAGGTCAACTTCATCATTCCAAGCTTCAAGCTCTACCTTGGCCAGCTCTAACTCCTGTTCCTTTAAACGAAGTTCGATTTCTGTTCTTTCTTCAACTTCAAGTAGCTCCATTTCCAACTCCTGTAAAGCACTTTGCTCCGCTTGCTGAGCCTTTCTCTCTTTTTCTAAACGGGCTTCCATAATCTCCTGTTTTTTTCCTTTCGGCGCGTTCTCTGGCACGTAGCCTGGTCTCATACACCTTAGTAGCTTCTTATTGCATGGCTGTCGAGGTAACTTTAAGCTTTACTCGACTTTTTAATTTTGCGCTTCTTACAGAACTGCTTGATCTATAAGAGCCATCCACACTCAAGGTTTTAGTACCCCTAACATTCATTTGGTATTCATTATGTGATATCCAAGCGATTGCGTGGACATCGAACTCCGATTTTTCTCTCTGAACATCGGCTTTACACCAATTAGTTCCTGGTACAATGTCGCTACTCTGAAGATCCTCACACACATGAAGTAATTGTTCATAAATATTATCAATTTCCGGTAAAAGTTTTCTAATGGGTGTACACCCTCTGGCTTCATCATTAAGCCTTCGGCACGAACATACATATTTTGCAGTTCTTGTTTTAAGTGGATAGCCTCTTTGTGACCCATTTAAACAATTAGCAAAAAAATAGGAACGATACAGACTCACCAGATGCAGAATGACGTTGTTGAGTTTGATAACTTTATGTAGCAGTGACAATGCTACATAGGAAGTTTCGATTAATAGTAGATCGACGCGCTGTCTTTATCACATCAAACGATAATTATTCCAAAACCAAATTTATTAAGAGTGGTGAGAGTGAATCCAAATAATTTGACCAATTAATCCAAAGTAATTAATTTGACGATCAAAGAACAAGCGGTTATCAAACTATAACTCAACTTAGTCGATCTGGGGTTGCAATTAGCAATTACACAAATATATCACGGGTCAATATATCTAAAAACAAACTTCCAAGTTAAATGGTTTCTTATGTTACAATAAAAAAATACTATTTCCTAACTCTTAAGACTCCGATATAATGCAAATTCACAAGCAGCTGCTACTAGACACAAATTAAGTCAATCGAAATTTAGCACTTCCTAATTGTGGACTAACGCCAGCCTGAAGCGACAATTATCGCAGGCTAGCGTGACACTGTAGCCAACACAATACCAAACAATCTTGGTTCAAATCTGGAGCGGGAAATCAAAACAATATCAGAAAATAAAAAGAACTTTAGAAATTAGGCTAGAAAGAAACACAAAACTGTCAAAGTTTTACAATGTCATCGGTGAATCTGAGGTAAAACTAGTCTAAAAGGCAAGATTTAACTTGAAATACAACGCGTAGCGTCTATAGAAAAAAGCGGGATCCGAAGAATGTCTTTGTAGTCAAGTAGCGGTAGATATACGTTAGGATGAAAACTGAATTTAAAGTTGTTGTTGAAACAAAATGCGAGATAAAGAATTTTTAAACGAGTCATAGATTTATAACTCGTAAGATTCAATTGAAGTTTTGTATTGCATTTTGAAGGATGCCAAATTAACGTGTTTGATATTCATATCTATTTCTCCCCATAGACTTCCTCTCCTATACAATAGAGTCTTTCTTCCCATGTTTTTATTAACTGAGGGTTTAAATTTAACATTTTTTGTTGTCAGGCGTTGTGGTCAGGTATCAACTCCAGTTTGGTGAGCGAGTCATAAAAAATTTTTGGCAAGCAATTATTATAAAGAGCAAACATGAATTTGGCAAGCTCAAGTTTGTGGATATCAGTTAGTTTCGGGAGGTATAAAGTTTTGTAAAAATTAAACATTCGACAACATTTCCTACTAAAGGTAATAATGCGAGCAATGTTGTTTAATTGAGCCATTAATTTACGAAGGTGAGTTTTAGATGCAGTGCCCCAAACTAAAATACAGTATTGTAGTTTGGAGTGCATCAAACTGTGATGCAGCATGCACAATGTCTGTCTTGGAAGAAAGTTACAAACTTTGCAAAACAAGCCAGAATAACGAGCTTGCTAAAGAGACAGGCGTTGGATTTGATCACACCACTTTTTGTCCAGAAATATTCCCTGATATTTTACGGTATGTTCTTTTTTTTAGAAAAGTTTTGTTGAGCTGCAATTGAAACACAGAGATGCAGGAAATGTTTGGTCGCTTGTTGATTAACACGTAGTTTGTTTTAGTATAGTTTGGCGATAGCTTGTTTTTTTCAACCAATAGTCAATTTTGTTTAGCTCGTTATCTACCTTATTCTCCAAATTATTTAAGTTTTTATGACTCAACATGAGAAGTGAATCATTCGCAAATAACGTAGTATCGAACCGACCTGCATAAGGCCGGCCATTAATGTAGAAAAGGAAGAGTAGTGGTTCTAGGGAGGATCCTTGAGGGACTCCGCAGGAAACTTTTAGCAGTAAAGATTTATAGTTATTATTTTGGTATATTGATATCTATTTGATAGCTAGCTTTTGAATAATGAATAGTTGCAGTGGTAATCCACAAACTTCAAAATTGTGCTCCATTTTGTCCAGTAGTATGTGGTTTACAGTATCAAATGCTTTTGCTAAATCTAGAAAAACACAGCAGGCACAAAGATTGCAGTCTATATTTCTTTTCATTCTCTCGTATATGCTGCATATAGTTTGCGTAGTAGACATGCTTTTCCTAAAGCCAAACTGCTGCTTGCTCAGCATGTCATATTTTTCTAAATAAGAGCAAATGCAAAAACAAATAAGTTTTTCTAAAATTTTACTGAATGATGATAATAAAAAAATTGGCCTGTAATTTGTGCACAGACTAGGGTCCCTTTTTTGTAAATCGGCACGACTTCAACTATTTTTAGTGCATTTGGAAACTCACCTCGTTTTACTCAGCAATTAAATAAATTACTGATATATGGTGAAGAAATTAGAGTACCGTATTTGAGGAATTTAATGCTGATATTATTTTCTCTAACCGATTTTTTTGCTTTTAAAGAATGAATAACAGTAGTTACCTCTTCAGGTGTAGTTGGCGTGAAAAAAAAGGAATATTTAATTGTTACTTCTCTGTTATTAGTTAAGTGTTCGTTAACCGAAGGAACAAGTTCGGACAAGTTTTTTTCTGTTTGCAAAAAATTGGTTAAATTCATTGCAAATTGTCTCTTGATTGTTCAAAAGTCCCTTATCCCTATCTTTAACTCTGCAGGAAAAGTTTTTGTTTTACTTTTCAGTTAAGCTAAACATTTTACGGTTTTCCATACCTGGTCTTGATTATTTTTGTTGGCCTCAGTTGCTTCATTTTAGTAATTTTGTTTGGCAGTTTTATTCACTCGATTAAGGGAGTGCGATATTTTTTGTAATTGTTAAATGCAGCAGCGTAGTTTTTTTGGAGTTTGATAAATAATTTATTTTTTGTGTGATTGAATTCACTAGGCTTCGTGAAATCCAAAGTTTTGCAAATAGTCGTTTCTCTTTTTGAGAGGTGTTTTTAAATAGAGCACTGGTATTTACGTTGTTACTAAATATTTCAAAAAATTTTTTCAAATTGATTGTAGACACTTTTATTTACTTTTATTAGGAGCATTAGTATTTACGTCATTTGCTAAGTTTTGCAGGAGCCTTGTATGATCGAATTTAGACATATCTCGGATTTGATATCGCTTGGTTTTATCTGATTTGGTTGCTTCTGCAATCATTATGACAAAAGTGCCAAAGTGGCCACTTAAATTCGAAACGGCTACACCACTAATATATTATTGCTTAGAATTGTTTGTATAGATGTGATCAATTAATGTTTTAGACCAGGGATGGGCAAACTACGGCCCGCCGGAACATTTTGTGTGGCCCGCCAACGCTTGAGAGAAACTTCCATGTATTTAATTTAATATGACAGGGGTGGCCTCACTTGCCGTATAAAGAGCCAAAAACGATAAAAGCCATCATTGAAAGAGCCGCTACGCAATTCTTAATTTATATCAACGCATTTTGCATTCAAATAGAGGACGATGACTTTTTTTTCGGACGCCATCATTGTCAAAGCCCTGTAAAGTGACATTGCAAGAAGTTATTGCGAGATTTTAAGCTATTGCGAGCTTTTGCATTGCATACAGCTATCGCAAGATTTTAACTACTGGCCCTCAGCCACCTCTTGAATAGTCAATGTGGCCCTCCGACTAAAACGTTTGCCTCTGTTTTAGAGTGATCGGTGATCGCGTGCACAGATCAACGGCGCATTTACATAGCAAACTTGTCATGTTATGAACATTTATTGTGACAAAGTTACTCTTCCCAACTTTGTTTAAGTCAATATTAAAAACTCCAAGAACATAGAAAAGGAATTTTTCGAAATTGAGTTCGCAAAAATTTTCACAGTTGCTAGTGGAGTTTGTTTGGTGTCTATAAACTACTCCAATAACAACTAACCCACGTTTTGCTTCTGCTTCAATCCACATGTCTTCAACCAGTGGAAGTCCGACTTTTATATTATTCATTCGGCTGAACAAAACTGATTCCTCAATGTAAAATGTTACACCTCCAGTTTTGGTTTCGCTGTCACCATGAAGAAATGAGTAGCCATGTAAATTGATGTTAAGATACAGCGCGTTTTTAGTAATTTTAGTTTCCGAAATAGCCATTACGTCCAGTGATCGCTCAAGTTCTGATAAATAATAAGCTAAGAATAAAAATTTTTTTGCTGGCTTCGAATGTTAAACTGCATGATAAAAAGGTTTTTCTTAGAAGTTGCCAAATTGTTTGGTAATTTCTGATCGTGATGAGCACAATCGTCAAAAAAATCCTTGCATGTTAGATTTGAAACCACATTGCCTGATTCACTACTGGTACCTGATTTAATCACGTTGTTGTGCACTGATGTCTCCCGAGCCGTTGATATTGAATTTGGTGCTTAAGTCATACAAACGGCTTCGGATTTGTCAGAAGCAGTATTTTTTTGGTAACGTTTGTATAGTAACACAACAGTCTTTATGAAAATAGCGCGATCATAGCGCACTTCAGGCAGTTTTCATTGTTTGCACATTGTTTGGTGCATTGAACACATGTAAAGCGATCTAGATTGGTCATTTGGGTTTTTAAATCAGCACATTTTAGGACAGACAGTAAGTACACTAGATAAAATTATTTATTAGCATCAGGATTAAATTCACAATCAAACAGTAACGGTTTGTAGTCTAATTGTTTAAAGTCCAAATCGACATTGAGTTTGAAAAGGTCATCAGTAGGGTTGATTGTGATTCAAACACCAACTTCTTTTGTTTTCATTGCCGCTAGCCGAAGCTTTTTCATTCCTATTTTGCTGCTATACGTTTGACACTGGACAAACCTACTGTTGCATCTTTTTTACGTAATAGAGCAGTTTCTCTCACAAAGGAGTCAGGTCTTCAACCACAAACTCGTCTTTGAAGCTTTTGCTATCTTTAAATGCAGATAGATTCATTTCTTTTTTGGAAGAAACAAAGCGCTCGATAATTAGTCTTACTTTTGTTGTAGACTTTTTTCCCCAAGTCTGTGGGCCCTTTGTATATCGTTATCCTAAAGTTCAATTTTTACTCTTGCAATTTCCGTAATTACTTTCTAGCCATCATTAGCTTTAAACTGCGATTCCGGGATACATGTACATGTATATATTCTAATGTTTTCTCGTAGGGAGTACTGCTGCAGATCATCTAAATGCAGAATATTCAAATCAACTACTGCATCTAGTTCCTGTTCTCAATTTTTAGATTTCTTATTCATCTTTACTCTCTTTTGACTCTTTTCTCAATTCGCCTAGATCGTCTTTTAAGCTTGCCACTGATTGTTTGCTACACGCGGTCAATTTACTTAGAGGTGGATGTAACGTCCAAAAATAACTCAAACGGCGATTCTACCGAATAAGGGAGACGGCTTAGCCTCAATAGTAGACTACGCTGATCTCAGGATCAATACAGCACAGCAGCAGATAAGACTTAAATGAAATATTCTATTGACACTAATCTCACATACAGTAGCAGGCCGACAAAACCAGCGCAAGCTAAACGGTTGAAGGCAATGTGTGCGTAACCTATAACAAAACAACATGGCATTAACATACACAAGCTGGACCGGTTAAGCCAATCCAGCTAGATAAATCAGGTCAAAACATGCACTAATATACTAATATAAACTGCGGGGCGCTAACTGTACTTGCGATGGTGGCAGCAATAATACACTATACTCCTAGAGCGCACTCAAAGACTAACTAACAAACAATTAAAGCCACTAACATAAAACTTAACTCCGGCCACCGCAATAAGTGAACTGAGACTAATATTAACATGCAATAGTAAGGTGGCCCGCCAGACACTGTACGCAATTAAAAGAAGAAACCAATGTCGCTAAGATCAATCGTTACAGCGAAAACTAAATAAAAACGTCTCAAAGGATTATCGCCAAAGAAAGAAAACACACAATGGCCGCAAGGACTAATTGGTAACAAACAAAACGAAGCTAATCATCACAAAGGCCGAGAAATAATAGATCTCTCACCGTAACAGTGGAGATCGATCAAGTGTGCAACAGAACTGTGCATAGATGCGTACCAGTAATTGTCACCTGGAGTCCACCAGTAGCAGTTCAACCATAATTTTCATGCTTGCCATTGCATTATTAAAAAACCAGATTTACATGATCGTAATTTATCATTCGACTTTAGCTGGCAGCATACTTGTATGAGAAGTAGATTTTACTATTTTCGTTAACTGTCAAAATAAGTTGATAATAACTAAAGATCATCTTTAGTATTAGACATTATGCATAGATTGGTATTAGAGATGACAAAATGGTGCTGTATTTAAAGGGTTTAAGAAAAAAGAAAAAAGCATGCTTAAATTGCTGTAAAATTGCTTTTTGCATCCCAATTAATGTCAAATCGTTGCAAAATTTTTGTTAGAAGCAACCAGTTAATATCTTTCAAAAAGGCTTTCAATCACGTTTTTAGGGGCAGTTTTTTTTACAAAAGGAAGAAAATTTCTACAATTAAGGTTGCAAGTGCACCCGATAAGGCCCGCTAGCTTTTAAATTCGCATATTGTAATAATCATTCAATATATTCAAAATCTATTTGACTTTTCCATAGAGTAAGGTCATAACCTTCATCCAACTTCTTTTTAGCTACTTTAGTGAAATCATTTTTATATAGGGGAAGGGCAGGATATTTGATACGCGAGGTTAGTTGATACACCGGCTTTTCCAGTCAGCAGAAATTACTTTTAATTAAAATAGCGCCACCAATCAAAACACAATGCTGATGCCTATCTGCTGTGAAAATTCAGCGGGAATCCTGGGTTGTTAAGGGTACGAAATTTTGAAAAATGTTAAAAATTGACACATTTTCTATTTTTGAGCAGTTGTGCATTTTGATTTATTTTGAATCCCAGAAAATTCGGTTGAGATTGAATTGTGGTCCAGTGGTAGCCTATGGAATCAGGTCCTAACTGGTGTGTAAGATTTTTTATCTCATTATTGAATGGCATGCCAAGGGGCACGTTTTTTGAAAAATATGCTTTGCAGGATAGTTGATACAATCTAGAGTGGGATAGTTGATACACTGTATCAAGTGATCTGCCAACCTCTATAACATAAAATGTTGGATGATTTAGGCCAAATAGATTGCTTGACTGGACTTCAGGACTTATGAAAGTCAAGTTAAGCTCTAATTGATATCTCAACTTGTCCAAGCTGTAAAATTACATTTAAATTTGAGTTTAGGATTGAGATTAATAAGATTAAAATAGCTCTTAATGCTGTAGGCCCACCAATTGATACCAGCTTCGTTTCCTTTTGAAATATTTTTTATTTTCTAACCTGACATATTCAACTTGTTTGTTCTCAAAACTTAATTTTAACCAAAACTGCAAACCCTAATTTTTCGTCCATAAATCTGTGGGGTCTTAAACTTCACTAGTAGATTAACTTTAGGTTAAGCTATCACTCATCGTAGAAAAAGTTTCTACGACAACTCGACCGCGGCTCGTCTTTACTTCCACACGTA